>JAECUM010023451.1:0-27351 GCA_016617855.1 Megalonaias nervosa
TATATATATATATATATATATATATATATTGATTTGCGTTTATCCCTCTAAGCAATAACTACCATCTATTAAAAATATTTTTACGTATATTTCCTCTCCACACGAGAAGTATGTTGATACATGAACATTCTTCCTCTAAATGTACTTAGTGTAGTACTCTTACATCATGTATGTCCTATTAACTTTTATCATTTAGAACTAATTCCAAAATGTTTAAAGTTAATTAGGACCCAGTGATAACACATAAAAAGCCAGGAAAGATTATTGTAGGTTCTGTTCAAATATGCTTTTTCATTGTGTGTTCCTCATATTCACAATCATTAGAAGCTATCTTTACAAATCTTTTCTGAAAGTATATAATTCAACAGACTTCTTAAAATACATAACATGTTTCTCAAAGTAAGCATTTAGAAAGAATTGAAAGATATGTGATGTAAGTATTTGAAAAGAATAGAAACACATGCGATGTAAGTATTTGAAAAGAATTGAAATACATTTGTGTATGTATCCTTTGCAGATACGGAGTATGTATCCTCTACAAATACAGTGTGTGTATCCTTTATATATACGGTGTGTGTTGCTTATAGATACGGAGGTGTATCCTTTACAGATAAGGTGTGTGTATCCTTTATTGATACTGTGTGTGTATCCTTTACAGATACGGTATGCGTATCCTATACAAATACGGTGTGTGTATCCTTTACAAGTACGTAAAGAGGTACATTAAAGAGACCGTACGCTGTATAATGTAACTCCTTCAAACACTTTATTTGCTAACAATAAATTTCCAGTTACGATGATCAAAGAGATGTATTTTCTTGCAAAACAGATCATATAGGCAATTAATTTTACAGTTATATACCTTATATCCTTTACTTAATGAAACAACAAACATTTTCTGCCGCCACTTTTAAGTAATCAAAATGGGTGATTCTGATAGCCATAAAACGTTATCATCAGTTGCTAGAAATTCTTCATACCAATTTTCTCCGCATCCGTTCAAGACAGATGAACTGCAATAACCAGTTGCATTATCACTTCAGGTGCACTAACTAGTACACCATACTTAAATTCAATGTATAGTTATCTCCCTTACTCTTTGATGACCCGTAGTTAGCAATGTGCATATAGTACGTCGGGAAAGTATTATTTACTTTGCATGTTAGTTATTGTTGCACGTCATTTAGCATAATTTCGATGTAATTTCAGTGACTTCTTTGCCCCAGAGTGGCTAAATAAGTTGCAGTGTTTGCTCGCAGTTTTCTACCGTTCTGCGATTTTTGAAACACTTTGCAAATTTACATCAAACGTACTATCTACCGAGTTTTGTTTTAACGACTTTCTCCATGACTTCTAATTGGTAATATCATCTCATACAAGGATTCCGCATCCCTTCAGTGTTTTCCGTTTCTGTAGTACCTTGAATTTGGCTATATGCCTCATGAATCGGCAAATCATCGGTCTTTTTGCATTTTCATCAAATCGACATTGTCTGTGTGCTACACTGATATCTTGGGGTCCACTATTGATATTGGGTTCATTTTTTACAAAACGATATGACCTTCTCCAAACTCTGTTGAGAGGGTTCATCCTTGTTTGAGTCATCTAAAACCCATACAGTTTAATATGTTCACTCCGTTTATACTGACACAAGTCATCAAATCTATTTTCAGTGAAGTATTCACGGCACGAATTCCATTATTTTTTCTTCCTAATTATTTTATTTTCTGTCTCGAGCTTAACAACTCTTTCTTTCAAGGATTTATTCTCCTGCCCTGCTTCAAACATTTCTGCACGTCAATTTTCCAAATCATTCCACAGATCCCCCAATCTCTATTGAAATGTTCCGTTTTAATTCTTCTTTCATTTTTTTCCCCAGAGAATCGGATGATGTCTCCAAAGTCCTCAAGCTGGAATTAATAAAACTCGTCATAGTTTATTCTTTCCCTAAGCAATACATTAAAGTTAATTTAGCCAACTTTTCCTGGTTGAGTTCCATAAAAACAAATCTTTTCTTCAAAATATCGTGCTGTCTGTTATTACATATTTGATTATAAATGACAAATTACGTTATACATTTTTGCAATCTGATTAAAATCAGATCTCCGCTGTCCTGAGTGAAGATCTAATAAAGACCGCTTAGGGGTCATATTCTGGTGACCTTTGAATTAGCCAATGGAAATACAGCTTTCAAAAATCTGAAAGTGAATCAAATCGTTCGGTGCACATTCATGCTCTTCATTCACACAGCTCAGTCTCCAAACGCGAAGTTATAAGACTTCATCTGACTGACCGATAAAATTAGCGATTATGGTAATAGCATACGTTGCCAGAACATGACCCCTAAGCGGTCGCTGTCAGATCTTCATGTATAACAGTGGAGATCTGATTTTAATCAGATTGACATTTTTGTATCCCACATGTGAAGCTTGTTGAACTTTTCCAGTAAAATGCACAGTTCAAAATGGATTCGAAACTATTTCTCTTGCACTTGAAAGTTTGAATGTTCAAGTCTATCCAAATGAGGTTGCTTTGACCTTTATATCGTGCTCAAATGCATTCTTTTAAACAACTGGTTCCACGGGCTATCCAGCATGCCTATTCCGCATTTCCATTCCTAATTATCGTTATTTGTTACTTACTTAACAGAAGCTACACATAGATGAAAATATTTGTAATAAACGGGATATAGATCACTCATTTTTAAAAATCCTGAAATTCCTAGACCACAGTCATATTTCAAAATTAGACCACACAACTTTTCTAAAAAAATAAAATGAAAATGTATAGATTACATTCGAGATAATCAGCACAAGTCTTGATAGCAATATTGTTTTAAACGGTATGAGGAATGAATAAATGATGTCTTGTTGAGGATAAATATACAGATTGATATTTGGCTAAATGACAGTACATCTTGAAGACTGTGCAATTTAGAGGTCTACAACAATCTGTGAAAAGACATAGATAGAAGCCATGGAAACAAAGTTTCATTTGGAACGGCACACGGTGACAATATAGGATCTACCGGTTTTGAATCAAGCAGAAAATGAAAAAGTTTAACATGAATCTGAAATCATTCATACGTTTGAAAGAATTGAGAAAAAGTTGCGAATTGCAGAAAAAATACCTGTTTTGCAAGGAGGATGTCGTGTAATGTTAATAAAGATAATTTGCTAATCATAAAGATGTTCTATTCAGTTTAAATGTTTAATGTCATACATACTGCTTTGGAAGACAAAGAGCTTTATAAAAGGCATATTTGTTATTATCCTGAAAGCCTAGTTACCTATGAAAATATCAATCAATCGTGCGCAAAATTGATGGAATACTAAAGAAAACTCTCCATTGAAGGAATGGTTAGCAATGTTCCTACACAATGCTCAAGCAAGCGAGAAAATTTCCATGGAGACAGGCCTAAGTGAGTCACGTGAATAAGCAGTATCAGGCAGACATTCTTGACATGAAACTATATGGAAAATACTACAATGGATACAAATACATTTTGATTGTGATAGGTGTCTTGTTATGTTATTCTTTGGCTGAGATAGTAAAAAACGGTAAAATGAGAACACCCTTTCAGAGAAATCTTCAAAGGGAGAAGACCCAGAAAGATATAATTTGAGTAAGGAAATAAGTTCGACAACAAAAAATGGCAAAGAAAAAAAGGAAAACATTGCGTCCTTTTCAGCTTACTTGGACAAAACAATCTGTAGTGGAAACGTTTAATAGTACCCTAAAGGGAACAGTTTATAAGTATTCGATTTAAAATAAAATCAAACATGGGTTGGCCTTTTATCAAAAGTATGGTTCAGTCTGTATTGGTACCTGTCAACTCAAATATTTGGAGCTCCTTTATTTAAAACTGATGAAACTTAATGCAAAAATACAAAACAGTTCTTGAAAAGGAATACCATCTTAACCTTACCTTGAAATTTTAAAAATGAGACAAGTAATCATAGCTAATACAAACTGGAAGACATGAATGGAGACGATATTAGAAGGCATGTTTTACGAACAAGTTGTTATTTCTATAGGACAAACAAGATGACATATACAAAGTTGAAAAGATTTTAAATGCTAGAGGAATGGAGGGTGTAAAGTATGTACCTTTGCAATGTATAGGTTATCATGAATCGTTAAACAGGCGATGACGGAAGTATAGTATATGTAGATTGAAATATCATGGAGTATGTAAAATCTTATTTGTTTTTCAACAAAACACGTTTTTAGACCAAAGGTGCACAACGGATACAGAAGTTTCTCAAACCGAAGTAGATAGAAAAACTCTTATGTTTAGTGATGGAATTGATAGTATAACAACAAAACAAACAAAAACATGGAGACATTTTGAACAGAATTGAACAAAGAAAGGGGCAAAATTCTATTGCAAGGAGCGAACTTAAACAAGTAAGTTAATCAAACAAAAAGGATATTGTTGACAAAGCAAAACTAATGTTATAATGTATATTGCTTCACAATTCTGTCAATGTCATGAATCATGAGTATTCTGATGGTATTGAATTAGTTGCATGTCCGAAAGGGGAACAAACAATCCATAAAGAAATAACAACATGAAAGATTTCTAAGTGATGTTTAAAGATTAAACTACGCTACCGACGTTGGCAAACACAAGCACATCTTTTTAAACGTATATGTTAAAATGTTACAAATAATCATATTGAGTAAACTGCTTGTGAAAAAAATCGCCATAGGAAGCGATGATGTGTTTCAAGTTCAATGACTAAAATATTAACACGACGTATAAAGATGTGTTGCTACATACATCGGTTAAAACAAATAGGATTGAACGAGGTATCATCAGTGAAATATTGAGAAAGTCAGATCAGTGCAGGTAATTCCAAAGTACGGGCACAGCATCTGCGCAGTTTGTGGTATATGGAAAGAAGTTTACAGAACCACTGTACCACTTGACGTCAAGATACTAACAAATCGTTTTCCACTGTATCCATGTGCTCTTCCTCAGGATATAAAGTTTAACGCCATATCTACAAAGCAGCTGAAGCGATGGGAGGTTGAGATCGTGATTATGAACTTGAAATTACTTGTCTCCAGTACAAAACGATTAATTAAGGAACAAATGCACAGTCGTTTAGTAACAATACAGAATAGAGTTAGTCTCAAGGGTGTTTTAATCCTGTATAAAAAACAGTGGAGAAAATAATCCTGAAACGTTCTACAACTCAGCAATACAAAACTATAAACAACTACAATTGAAGATCGGTCAAACATGGATTATTCCCATGGCTTACATTTGATACAATAGTACAGAGGTTTTACGATCCTATTGTCTTCATCTAAGTAATAGAAAAGACAACAACAATACGTTTAGTAAAATGCAATAAATAATTTAATTCTCTTAGTTAAAATGTAAAAAGTTAAGAGAACTCGCAGTATTTTGAATTTATTCCCAAATAATCATGAGCATTCAATCACAATTCTAAAAGTATAGAGCATTCCGAATGAATTCCAATCATGAATGTGCTGATGTTCCAATAGTCTTGGTGTTTGACAATGGTATAATCCAGAATGTCTTTTAAAGAATTCACAATATTCCCCAAATAGTATGTTAGTCCAAACGTCAAGAAGCACTTTGTAATTCCAATGAATAATTTAAATAAATAATTCCTCTCCATTTATAACTGAAGACGACTAAAAGACTGACTCGTCTAGGCAGATATCAAAACAAGAATGTATAAATTTGATGTAAACAACCGTATATACATCCCCACTTGACATATGTCACAATAACCTTTTCAGAAATATTCCATCATCTTATTGAAGAATTACCCCATACAGTAAACAAGCTCAGATCTATTTACTTCAGTTCCTGCCAAACAACCTGACAAATATCAGGTACACCTTGTTTTGTTCCAATTGAAAAACCAATGTCCTGAAGTCAAAGTCAATTAAACATGCTGCTTACAAGTTATCATTATCTTAAAATATAATCTGCAGTCATGGACATAAAGTAGATATGTAATATTTGATTACAAATTGTCATGACAATCTACATGTCATGACAATCTACAATCATTGACAAAAGTTAAACACACAATATAGACATACATAACAGAGATCACGATTTTTATGGACTGCAAAACAGAAATTAATAACTCCATTTTAACAACTTTTACAATGTTAAACATTTGCATCTGGCTAGATGTTAGAGCACACAAGTTACCAGAATGGGTAGTTGTACATTCTGGTATTCTATTGCCCATATAATGTATACTTATATCGTTATATCGTTGCAGATGGTCAGGTTAACATAAAAATAATCACAAAATCACCTAGAATCAATTATGTTTTAGACATGTATCATTGTATTTACAAGGACCTGATAACACGACAATTTGTGGAATGACTAATTCTAGAAAAGCTACTATGCACTATGCCTCATAGAACTTGAACACAAACTCGTTTCCTTATTTTCTGTAAACCGTTTCTACGCAGAAAAGTGTAAAATGTAAAGTTTATAATTCAGAAATTAAAAGGTAATTGTAATAGATCAAAAAGATAAATCAGATAAATGGTTACTGTTACTAGTTTATATATTCGGTGGTCCACATTTTAAAATATCTGTTTGTATGCTCGTAAAAAAATACAATCCTCTAATCTCTTTTTTTTAAAGATAACAACAACAAAAAACTCGTAAATTAGACTTGAGCTGCCTTTTTATTTCAAAGTGCTCATGTGCCCACAAGGTAATTTATTAACATTGCAAGCAAGAAATCCTCTCTCGCTACACGTAGTCAATCAGTGGCCTCACATGGGTTGATGTCACCCAGTTCGGTAACTCATGGTGTGACCCCCATGGACCTCCTTCCTAAACAAATATTCAAACATTTTATAGACAGCCATGTGCGGTAACTCATGGTGTCACCCCCATGGACCTCCTTCCTGCACAAAAATTCAGAAATTTTATAGACAGTCATTTTGGTGTCTGATGGTGTCACCCGGTGCGGTCCGCACCCCCCTAGTGACGCCACTGTAGTCAATGTTACCTATTTAATTCGCATGCTCTACTTCTCGTTATGGTATTACTGTGCAATTTATACACTGGTAAGTTTCGTTATGTTCCAAAATGCAATACCTGTACATCCCAAGTTTTACATTTGTTTTAATCATGCATTGTTTCATTCCTATGCATTCTTTCATTTCATTTACCAGTCCTAAATTAATAAAGTTTTGGCCTCAACACTCATCCGCGAAAACCCCAGCAACACCTTGATAGCGTAGTAAGACTTAATGTTTTGTTTTTTCAAGTCACTAAAACAAATTCCGTCTCAACAAAGGTGCATAAAGAATCCAAATTAGTGACATTCCGCTTCATTCTACCTCCATATTTCTTTATACCTTGAAGTAATAAAATTCGATCATCAATCATTTGGAAAATTCTGACTGTACAAACGCAGTAGATCGGTTTGATAAATTTGCTCATTTTATTTATAGCATTGACTGAAACCAAACGTCTGTCTTCTGTTGAATTCCTGGCAAATGAAATATACATTTAGCACATGAAAATTTATTGAAAACAAAAAACCAAAAACAATTGAAGAATGGTTGTTATGGCGTTAACACATGATTAGGACATCTACTTATGACCGTGAAAAAGTGTGTAAAATATCATGCTTCTGAGTTTAATAGTACCTGTGTTATCACTCTAACACGGATTTGAGTTCAGTAATTATACTGAGTTATCGCTCTAACACGGACTTCAGACACCTGTACACATAAACAGCAGCAAAACAACAAGCTCTGGTCTGCTATCCCCGTGTGACCCACAAAACACTATCAACTAGTTCAGGGTATGTGATCACTTTGCAATTCCAAATTATATTCCAAATAAATGTTTCCCCTCAAATTATATATGAACACAACATTAAATGGATCTGCGGACTGATACTAAAACAAGCACAGAGGAATAAGAGTGAACTAAACTTCCACCACTACGTCCTTACATATACCCAGACGGCTCTAAATCGCAATATTTTCCTACTCGAACCATGTCGCAATACTTCCGACATGACTTATGTCACAATACCCTACGTCGCAACAGAACCCACCTGACAGAACCATCGAAAGGAAATCATCCCAAACTTGTAAACAGGTTCCTTATTATGATTGATAAACTGTGAAAAATGGCTTGACAGAGAAAGTCACACCCAAATATGGCAATTGACAGTTCTATAACGGCGAAAAATCATTACTATTTTATGCTGCGAAGCGGAAATCAGAGATTGTATCAGTAGTAATATTAAAGGTGGTTTCTATATCAAACACCTTATTTTTTCCAGGATAAATACAAATATTCATGGCCATCGCCTTTTTTGACCTCCAAACCATGCCCACCAATATTGTTTTTGTGGCAGTGTTTGGCCAAAATTTTAGATGATTTTTTTGGTCCATCGATTTGAACATTGTATTTATTCTAGAACAAAATAGGGTCTTTGATCTAGAAACGCCCCCTTAATTATTACTACTATAAAATTGTTTCATGTTATTGTTTAAACTTCTGCGCCAATCGTCAGTGTATCAACAGAAGATATCAGAAATATTTCATCTTCATGTTGATACAGATAAAGCTTTCACTTTCCATTTACTCGTCTCCGGCATTCGAATAAATCTTCCATCTTGATTTTATTAAGAGAATACTTACTTTCTGAAGAACATACTTTTGATCGATCAAGGTCTATCGTTAGTTTTGTGTATTTTTCTTGACTGCTCGGATCATGAAAGTTTTTAAACTTCTCAGATAATACTGTACTTAATTTTTCAAGAAATTTGAAATATTCCGAATCATCAGATCAAAGAAAGTTTAAGCTTATCAAATCTGCCTTTAAAGCAGATACCGGAGGTTTCATTTGTTATTGTAACGGTCAATGGTTTATTGTCAAGTAGCATAGTTTTAATCTTGCGGTTATTGCTGTCGGTCACTGTCAATGTTTCAAACATTATTGTTTTGAGTTTAGACAAAATTTCATACAACAGCATGTCAGGAAAAGTATCATCCAATTTCCGACATCCGATTGCAAATGTATCAATGCTGTTTTCATAATATCGATTGTCGTCGAAGTTACTCAATCCGCGTTTTATAACAACGTTTCTTGACTTTTCATTAGCCAACTTTAAGCAATACATTTTACTTCGCAGTCCAATAAATTTCGATATCGGAATAAAGTTAGTTTCGTCTTTGAACTTTCCAATTACTGCCGTTGTCCTGAAAACCGCTGTCTTTTGGATAATCAGACAAATCAAATAAATCTTTATTATCGTAGATTTCTTGATAAAGATCTTCTCATTCAATCTCGTACATCAACGCATCGGTGTCGGTAAATAATAACTTACTTTTAGGCCACCGTTTCTTGATAAAGCCGTAATGGAAATCATACATCAGCCACTTTGATAAATCCAATACCGCAGTACCAACGTAAATTGGCTTATTTAACTTCAGATTTGTCTTTTGCCGTTGTATCGCAACAAGATTTTCGTTAAAGATTTTCATGCTGACGAAATCATCAGAAGCAACAAGTTTATTTCGCCGATCAACTTCATGAACAATTTCCACGTTGACACGTTTCCTGATGTTATCCATAGTTTTTTCCGAATACGCTGGAAGAAGTTTTTCTCAAAGTCCGTCAAAGCTACCGCACGACTACTCGTGTTTGAGTCAATGTAACCTTTCATCCAACGCGATTGATTAAACTTCAACACGCGATGAACGTTACGTAATACGAGTCCAGCATCAACAGCTTGTAATGAATCATGTATCTCTTTTTGTGAGGAAGATTTGGAACTAGTTTCCGAACCATTGAATTTTTTCTGTCTCCGGTTATTAATCGTTGTTGATTCGATAGCATGGTATAATCAATCATCATTGACTTAGCGCAGAACGGGTAAATGTTATGCAAATCATGTAGTTCGAGAGGATAATCAAGATCAACTTATATGAAATAACTTACATCATCTGGTACATGTTTATCAGTCTCCCAAAGAAATTGATCCGGACTTATCCAACGGAATCCGCTAACGGGCATTGGTTTTGACATCGCGTATTCATACAAATTATTCTCATTCAAGTAAATTATATAGTTCGAAGGAAGATCTTTATCGTAGTCACTCATATATTTGTTGTTCGCTTTTGCATACTTTTTCGTGATTACACTGATTCCGCCTCTGATTCCGTCAACGTCGGCGAGTAATTCCAACTTTACATAGCTGAACTTAAGTAATGCATCCAAACTTAATTCTGGTGTTGAGTAATACCAACACGGATCCAATAAGTAATTGCTGTAGCTAACTTTCCTGAAATTTTCGAATACATCAGCGAGCAATAAAACATCAGTCATCAGGTATAATTCATGATAATCACCGAATGTTTTACAATCAAACTTGTTCCAGATATCTTTCGCGTATTCGTATTCGCTTTGAGTAACATCTTCTTGATTAGGTTGTGAATAAAACGCTGATCGATCTGGTAATTGTGTTTCGTTAAACTAACCCAATCATCGAGATATTAGTACGGAAATATACCTTTCCGCGTTAGCAAAGTATACTTTCCACCGAAATGATTTTTAAGATCGTCGAATCTATAACAACGTTTGACAAGTTCGTCCAACGACGCTGCCATGAACTGGATGCTGTCGATAAATCTCAACTTGCCCAGCGTAACAGACATGTATTTTCAAAGTTCTTCGGAATGCATTTCACATGATTATTAAGTTTTAGTCGACTTCGAATTTCAGGATCTCCGAAAGTTTCAACAATAATATGCGAATCATATCCGCGGATTTTTTAAAAGACAAAAGGACTGAAATCTGGAGCTTTATAACGCATTTTTCATTGGCTAGGTAACTGCCTTTTTCAGGCACCGTTATCCGTTGAACATCAGAGCAATAAGCAAGATGGTTTTTTAGAGCTTTCTCTATCTAACAACCATGCAAACAACGATAACAAAAGTGTTTTCGCTCTTTGTGCTTGTTGTATTGTTTTCCAACTAATCCGTTAAAGTTTTTTTATCCACACGTAATGATTTTTGTAAAACAGAAGATTTATTGGGGTTTTTTATGCGGTTTTGAAATATACCGCGGATAAATTGATCTCGTCCGAACACTTTTTTTGAAATATTGTTTCGTTGCTCGAATTTTGGTATTTGATTTTCGGCAACTGGAAAAGCAATCTGACTAAAGTTTAATCTGTGCACATGTGAAATATACTTGTTATTCGGATCTGCGTTATCATCAGCTAGGTAAAGCGCAGAAAGTAACGCCCATTGAAAACAAAGATTGTCCGTATTTTTTACGTTTAAGCAGCATTTTGTGATGATGAAGATTATGTTGAAATCCTTAGTAAAGATTTTGATCTGCGGTGATATTCCCGATGGACAACGTGTATATCACGGCAATGGAAGTGTGACAGATGATAACATTGCTAACCTTGGTTCGCAGGACGAATTTCAACCACCTCTTACGATCTTTACGAAGCGAGTGATCAAGTTATAATCAGACATAGAAAAACGAAAAAGTAATTGGTAATATTGACAATTCTGGTTATTTTAGAATAAAAATACTGATCAGGTTAATTATTCATCACATAGATTTGTCTATGAAGTTTTTAATGGATCTATTCCAAGAGGTCTTGTAATCGACCATCTGAATAAGATCAAGATGGATAACAGACTTGAGAATCTCGATCTTATAACACAGAAAGAGAATGTAAAACGTGGTAGTGGAGGACGTAATAATTTTAAACATCCTTCTCGTTGTGCGATATCCACAAATTTGGCAACTGGTGAAGAATAATCGTTTCAATCAATCAACGCAGCAGCGAAATATTTCAATATTAATTCATCATTAGTTAATTTTACAGCAGATGGGATAACGAAGACAACGTTTTCTACTAAGTTCTGCGTTAGAGTGACGTTTAGATGGAACTAGATATTGCCTAATATTTTACCAAGTTCTTGTCCACTGATGCAACATTGTGCCCATAATATAATTGCTTCTCGATCGTAGGTAACGTAGGATACTACATCATCTTGTAGTTCTTTTTTTTCTGCCTCAGTCAGAAGAACTTTATCATTTTCAGTGCTTGCTAACATCAAGTTCACAGTTACATGATCATCAGCACTCGTTTCAAAAGCTTCTCGAACATCTTGTTCAAGTTTATCTCGATTATGTATAATTGCTCTTTCATGAGATTGAAACATTTTTATTATGTTATTTAGACAAAATATACTGTTATAAAATGTCTATGATTGAAAGATTAGCTGATATTTATCATGAAGTTGATGAAAATACAAGAACAAACAAACGATAGCATATCCTTTGGCGTCGGGCCAATTATTGAAAAATTTGATCTTTGAAAATTATTTACGTTTATCAAAACCTGATCAAACTGAACAAGATCAAGACGAGATTGAAGAACAACCAGAAACTGTTGTTGATAAAAAGTTTTTTGGAAGATCGACAGCCCGTAGATACGACGTCAAGTATCATCTTGCAAAAGAAATAAAGAAATTTGATTTTTCAGTTGCTGAGCGTCAAGTGTTTTGGCAAATGATTAAATCTTGAAGATACCAGGCCGACAAAAAATATAAAGTTTGATTTTTCTTACCATTGGAGCGAAAGGAGTATCTGATATCGCTTTATAAGCCAATCAAATGCAAGTCCGTTCTTCAGAAATACGAACAAATTTACAATGAACTTATTCTTTAATAGTTGCTGTGAGAATCCAACTATTAAAATCATCGCTATAACCGCGTCATTTAACTTCGTTTTCCTTTTTTCTTGATTTCTTATTCTATAACAAATATATCTTGATCGGTTTTTTTTTTTTTTTTGTAGCTCCTGTTCATAGAAGCTACCAATTACAGTCTGATTTTTTAAAAATCTTTTAGTTTGTATGTGACAGGAACTGTTGTTAGAATTTTATCGACCATAAATATTTCTTCTGTCCAGTTCTTAAATAAAGAAATTTGAAATCTCCAACGCTAAACTTGTTTCTACGGTACATGTTCTCATTAGCTAGAATCGGATTTTAATTGCGTCGTTTGGTGACATCTTAATTGTGTCATGTTTTGTATTGTTATATTCTGATACAATCTGTGGAAGATCGTCATTATATCTGTTTGTGGTTTTTGTTGAAAAATGTTTATAGATTTTTTCTTTTAATGTTCTGTTAAATTGTTCTACAATAACACATTTTCCTTCATTTCCAGTAATGTATTTGCTAATATTATTTTGTTCTAGAAACTGTTCAACCTTTTTATTAAAAAATCAGGATCGTGGTCTTTCCAAATCTTATTCGGTTTTCTTTCTGATCGAATAATTGTATCGCTTAGCGCGTCTGTTATTGACGTACCGGTTTTTTTCAGCTACAGGTCCACTAAACGCGTTTTTACTAAAAGCATCAACTACGTTAAACAGGTATCGCTTGTTATTGTAGTAATGAGCAACGTTAGACATATCCGCCAGATATATCGCCCAAATGTCATCAACTGCATTTGCTACAACCTTTCATCTCAAAAACTTTTCTTTTTAGGTCTGTGAAGTCTATTTGCAAGATCGTCATATAATCATATGCCAAACCTATATTTGCTCCAATCAAACCTTGTACTAGTTTTCTGTCAACTAGTTCTGTAATTCCGCTTGGTTGCATTTGATCAAGTTCGTCTAACATTACCTTATCGCAACCTGGTTTATCGTTTTCATTATCTCGATAACAGATATCATGTTTCATTGCTAGTGCATCAACTTGATTGTACGGTTCTTGTCCAGGTAACGGATTATCGTTTTCATCAAGTTGTTGATCTAAAGGATTATACGGACCTATGTATTAACGACCTGGCAAAGTCCAACCTCCGGAAGGTTTGGGTAACTTACCAATTAATTTGTGGATGTCGACACTGAATTCGATTACTTCACGCCGATTACATTGTCTGCAATAAGTTACAATTTTATCTCGCTCTAAACAAAGATCTCGATCACAATCACATCCACATTGTGCTTTTTTCAATATATTTTAATCATCGACTAAAATCAGTTTATCTCCAACCGTAATTATGTCTATTCCTTCACCAGCGGTTTTAGCTTGATTCAAAAACATGCTATTTTTTCTGCAGCAGATTGCAAAGATACTCTTCATCATCAATTTGTTGTTTTTAGTTGTTTCTGCTGTTTTGTTTGTATTCTTCGTTTTACTTCTGCACATAAGGCAATACGTTGTCATTGTTTATATTTTATTGCTAGACAAAATTGCTTTGTTATTGTTGCTAAAACTTGGACGTTGATCGAACTGTAAAATAAACTTGAGAAAATCATTACCCAGTCCTTTAGACATCTGTTTGATAAACATGATACAGCAGTATCCACACGCTGCAGTCCCAACTGGCTGTAGTTGATTAGAAGAGTAATTTATTTATTTTGTACTTTTGTCTGATAATGTTTTTGATAACGTCGCTAGGCAGAAGTCCGAATGAATCAAAGTAATTGTTTTTGTAAACAGATACCCAATGCGTACCAGATCCATCATTAAAATCTTGTATATTGATAACACAACTTCCACCACCGCTGACGGTGGCTGAAACTGCATCTGATAATTCGTCTTTGGAATATGAATATACTCCTTGAAAACTATTTATAGATTTTAGTTTGTCTAAATTTTCAAAGTTACTAGCGCGGGCGCTTTCAGCGCCTGGTACCCGGTAACATTAGACCGCGTCCTTTGGCTGGTGTCTTTCGTTGTCCTTGTTGTCATTCCCATTCCTCTGGTAAACATACCGATCATATTTGGAAGTAGACTTCCTGGTCCTCCCGCTAGCATCGGTCCGATGAAACCTCCTTGCTTTCTCGATCTTCGAGTTCTTGTCTTTTTTTGTAGCTCCGGATATTGTACCAGATGCTGCGGCAAGTCCTAGTGTTCCAAGTACAGGTAAGATTTTTGGTAATATTGTTTTTGCAATTGTTGCTAGTGCTGGTCCATAAAATCCACCATGCCGTGTCATTGCCGTTACCTGTGCGACTGAAAGTTTAAGTATAAACGATTTTCCTTTTGACATTTTTGTTATCTGTTGTTGCGTTAGAAAAAGTTTTGTTGGTGTTTTTCCAACAGCTGATGATACATTTATTTAAAGAGAAACCGCTTGTCGTTTATTGACAGCGGTCGACGATATTTTAATTTGACCGGTGGTCAGATATATTTCTTGCGTGATGTGTTTCATTCTTGTTATTGTATTTTGTTTGATAAAATTCGTTTACACTTGTACTGTCATCAGACCTCGTGTTGCGTGGATAGTTGAGAACCTGTCACTGACAATAAGAGTATATGCGTAATATCCATCAGCCGGATCTGGAGCGGCACCGAGTGTCCAAGTAACTTCAATATCTGCTGTTGATCCGATAGTTACTTCGGGATCTTTTGATACATCGAAGTAAGAGATCGTGTAATGTATTCTAAACTCCTCGATAGATATTTGAGATCCGCTTTCAGCGTCTTGATACTTTTGCGTGGCTTCCATGAGGTTCATGTATGGACGAGATACGTTTTTATTAGCCGTGTCTTGGCAACTGTTCGCTTGGTGCTATTGTTATACGCCAAGTATGATCGGTCGAGTTTGGAACTGCTGTTTGATAAGCCTTGTTTTGCATAAAATACAATTGCTTCGAGTACGCGGCCAGCATTGCCTCAAGTTCAATCATCTTTGCAATCGACGGAACAACATGTGCCATCCACAACGCAAGTCTGGAAATTACAAACTGTGCATCACCAACACCTGCTGATCTCATCAAACAATCATTTGGGTCGGCTCTGTTAAGTATAAGCGTATGCTTTACACCACGAAACACTTTGTTGTGGTCGCGACAAGACCCGAAAATTGTGATTAGTGGCAGCATCATCGTGGTTTGACTGGATGAATCTGCTAATGTTTTTTGTTAGGCATATCCTTCGTTGTACAACTTCTTTCATGCGTTAATTATTTTGTTTACAATTGTTAACATTGCTGTTGCATTGTCTGCAGCGCCTGGTGGTGTAATGCCAATTCTACCGCAAATATTAGCAAGCAAAATTCTTAATACATCAGCATCTACAGCTGCGTCTGGTTCAGCAATTCCAAGGGATGCGGCATTGTTAATAACACAATTTCATACCAAAACCAAATCGGCATTAACGTCAGCTCCGGCTTTCAATAACGTTATTGTAAATAAATTCGTTTGCAACAGCTGCTCCTGTTCCAGAATCTTTAAACCAAAACATTTGTTGCAACGGATCGTGAGTAATCATCGCTGAATGACATCAGGTTTTAGCAATGTACTTGCTATTGAAAGATGCATGGAAATATCTTCTACTGTTTGATTAGCAAGTTGGTATCGTGCGCTTTTAAACAAGCTCCAACAGTTTTTAACAAGTGCAACTTGTGTTTCAGCTGGTATATTACCACCAACATCTGTTCTGATGCTGCCCTGCACTTCAAGTACAGCCTTGTACGGTAACAGAAACACATCTTCGCTCGTGTGTTAAACGTTCTAGGCACCAACTTGTTTGGTTCGTTAGAATTATCGTCGAGGTACTCAACATATTCGCATTCGGTTGTTGAGTCATCGGCAGTTATTTCTTCGGTAAGGTCAAGATAATTTTTAACTGATAAAATTCGACTTGCTTAAAACGCGGCAACATCAATCGGAGTGCGAGCACTCTTAAGTTGTGTTCGCATTACCAATTTCCGGACAATTTCTTCACCAGGTGCTGACAACAGTTTCTTGCCTGTCGATATCATTGCTCGTGCTGTATCTGCTGTTGGTGCTATTTCTGATATTATCTGCATGATATCCTGTGTAGAAGGCACCAACGCCATTAGCGTTGGGGGTTGACCTTTAATCTTGTCGGCGATTTTCTGTCCGACTGCGGTACCTGCAGCAGTGCAGCTCCGGTCGCAAATGCTTTTGATGCGTCAATTGCAAATTGGTGCAACTTTATTGCGATACCAGGTAAATTTTCGTCGATTTTAGAGAATATATTGCCAAGAATTCTCCGACGATCTTTCGTCTGAAAAGTTTTCTTTACTTCATCTTGTTATTGTAAGACTCCCGATAAAATGCATTGAACGCTACGTAGATGCAGTAGGTAACAATTTCATTGTTAAGATCAAGTTGACGTCCAGATTGATCTGTCAGTTGCATTGTGATAGAAGATATCTGACTTTCCGGGGTTATCAGATAATATATTATCTGCCGCGGTTCAACTTGCATCAGCGAACCTGGCGGAACGTCAGGCGAGAAACTGTATATTGTTTGACCGAAACTTTCACGTGCTGTATGAGAACCAGATGCAGCAGAAAAATTAATCAAAATCGTATGTTAACCGGAACCTCGCCGTCGTACGATATTGTTTGCTGGGCAACAAAACCGTATTGTTTGTTGTTGAATCCGAATATAGATGCGATACTGGTCACGGAAGAAAAGTCAATAAGAAAATTGTTTTTTAACGTTATTCTAGCACGTAACTTGTTGTAGTTCGGAATAAGCTCGAAATTGTCGGTGCTTTCCGCATTTTTTGTAATAAGCTCCTTCATTGTTTTGTTGAGATCGGTTACGTTATACGCGTCTTTTGGTATTTTAACAGATACCCAGGCCCCAGCAAGAAACGTAATATTTGTTTTGACATTGGCCATTGCATGCCATGCCATTGCAGAAATTAATCCAATTTTGTATTGTTTTGCAGGATCAAGTTGAATCGGAGGATTATACGCGACTGAAACTTTTGCGCTGTCCCGCCACTTGTGGAAGTTGATGAAGAATCAAGTAGTAATGTTGATGATATCATTTTTATTATCTTAACGCCACACAAATTTACGACATGCTTTGAATGTTGGGTACAAAATAACAATGAGAAAAGCTCATCGAATTAGATCGCGGTGAAGAATCTCGTATTCTGACGTTGTCAGTGATCCATTTGAGCGAAGATGATCAAGTATATGCACGATCTCGTTGTCGATTTCCATGCTAACGTTTCCAGCTTCTTTTGACAAGATCAGCAACATCAGTCGGTCAACCATTTCTGCCGCTGATGTAAAGATTCTTAGACATTGTCCGATTACCGGCGATGATGGTCTCGTTGGAGGTACAGTTAATATTGGTGAACCAGGCTTTATTGAAGCAGCAGATTGCTGTTTTGATATACTTGTCGACGCTAACCTTTTGGTTCCATTGGTTTGGATTTTTTAACAATAGTAAACATTTTAGTATTACCGTGTTCTTTAATTTTATCGTCAGCAATTTGCTTCATTACGTTAATGTCAGTAAGAGCAATTGAAGCTTTTCGTAACATGTTAATGCAATCTAAAGCCTGAATAAACTTGTGAGAAGTGTATATGTTATCATTGTATTCTTCTCGTTAAAATAAGATATATCAGTTAGGTTTTGAATGTACCCGGTAAAAGTTGTTAGCTGTGAATATTTTTAATATCACTAACGGATTTTAAACCACCAAAAGCCTTAAGTTTAACTTGTTTAATTTCTTCTTCGTTTAAGCTTTTTTCAAGTTCAGTCGCTGCCAATTTAATTTCCTCAAGCCTAATTTTTTCTTTTCTTCGTTGTTCTTTTTCCTGTTCCAATTGTAGCCGTGTTTCATCTAAACGTGTAGCAGCAGAGTTACCAGTTTTTTCTGTTTCTTTCTGCTGTTGCTCTTTTATCAGACCGAGTAATCCTCGTTCGGTTAATTTTTTAAGCTCTTCAACGGATAACGTCTGTCAACTTTATGAAGAAAAAAAAAACCTTGTGCTAAGTAAATAGCGTTGCATTTGCGGTTTCTCGATAACGAGAAGTATGATTTAATCTTATTCATTTCTCTGTTGTTTAACGGAATGTCGTAAAAACAATTATCTTTTGTTCGTCGGTGTCAAGTTCGTTATCGGAATAAGATCTTCAGGTTGATTGATAAAAAAAATAAATAAATATCTTCTCCGGCACCAAGATCGTCGCGAAGTTTCTCGTTGCACTCTTTAAGTAGTTCATATTTATCTTGCTGAGGATTAATCGTGCAAATGTATACCTTGATGATGAGACTTTTGAAGATGATTTACAATAACGCACTTCACCTTGCCGATGTTGCTGGATGTAATGAACAACTCGATCAAATAATCATAGACCTTGAAGATATAAAAATTACAAAATCGTTTTTTCAATACAGCACAGAGCTGCTTGAAATACTGTGGTTAAATTATACTGAACACTGGTTTTTTAAAAACATGAAAACAATTGCAATGGTTTACGTCAACGAAGAAAAAATCGAATCATTGACGAGTTTATTGATGAAATACTTTATGATGAAAATAATTTGTATGTACTTGAGATATTAGGATTAGACGCCGCCGAAGGCATTGAAGACGAAGATGTTTTCGAAATACTTGGATTATAAAACAATAATTGTGTAACGTTGGTTTGACGCTTTTAGCGTTGATATTTTTTTACATTAATTTTTGTCCCAAACATGCAAGGCATGTCGAAAATTTGTGTGGCGTTAAACAATAAGAATGAGTTACTACACGAAAATCGGAAAAACAGGAACTGGATCAACATCCGTTGACACGGTAACAACAGCGGCAGGAACTGTTGATCTATCAGGATACCTTAAGAAAAACGGAGATACAATGACCGACAATATGAGCATGTCCGGTCAACGAGTAATAGGTCTCGAAACAAACTATCCTCCAGTAAACGTAAACGTGACACAAGCGGTAAGTTATGCACAACTGAAAGCCGTTGACGACAGCAAATTCTCGTTGACAGGTGGTATTTTAAGCAGAAATTTGGATATGTCCGGCAACAAGATCCTTAATCTTGAAACTGACTATCCTCCGACAAATTTGACGCAAGCGGTAAGCTACGCTCAGCTTAAGGTCATCGAAGACAACAAATTGTCGTTGTTAGGCAGAACGATGACCGGGACAATTGACATGACAAATAATAAAACTGTTAACCTGGAAACCATGTACCCACCTGACAATCTGGAACTTAGTCAAGTAGTAAGCTACATGCAGTTAAAGTACGTTGACGATATCAAATTGTCTTTGACCGGCAGTAAGATGACCAGAAATTTAAATATGGACGGCAGAAAGATAATTGGACTCGAGCAAGATTTTCCTCCGGCAAATGCAAATTAGAATCAAGCAGGAAGTTTGAACCAGGTAATGACTGTTTACGACGTCAAAGTAAATAAATCCGGAGATAAAATGACCGGCAACTTGACAGTGAGCAACAACGCTAAAGTAATCGGATTACCAACAACCTCTCTGCCAAGTAATATTACAGATGCGGTAGGTTATGCACATTTAAACGGAGAATTGACAAAATATTTACATCTAACTGGTGGAACGATGACTAGATCGATTGACATGGGCGGCAAGCTTGTTTACAACACGCAGTTGGATAACACGACGTTGGACAACGATGACTGGTTGGTCAATGTCAGGTTCATAAAAAGCAACTTTTTTAAGTTGTCCGGAGACACGATGTCTGGCACGCTAAACATGGGCGTCAGTAAGATAGTTTTCTGGATATTATCCGAAAAATCTGTTTGACCTGACAAATAAAGCTTACGTCGATAACTCAAGAATAAGTTCAATTACATCTGTTAGTACTGCCGTTGATGCGGCTTACGTTAAAAAAAACAGGAGACGTAATATCAGGTCCGATTGATATGAGCGGGAATAAAATAACGTCAGCTTATACTCCGGTTAATCCAGCAGAGCTAATAAATAAAGTTTACGTCGACAGTGTTGCAGTTGGTGCAGTAAAACGAACTAAAAACAATGTTGGTTATATTCCAACGCTTGTAGAAGCAACTGATAATAGATGGGGATTCGTTGCAAGTGCATCTGCGCAATATACTGGGAAAATCCAAATCACGCTTTTCTTTTTAGTTTTGTTGTTGTTAACGATCAAGAATGGACAACAAACGTCGAGACATCAAATGTTTGGATTAAAATCAAATGCCCAGTTGCAGTTGCTATTTGGCAATTTCATTTGCGAGGTCGACTAAGATCTGGAGTTGGTAGAATCTATAACTGGCGGTTAGAAGGATCTAATGACAATACAACCTGGACAACGTTGTACAGTACAACAAATACGTATGTTAGTACAGCAGCGTACTTTATACTTGCAACGGCGAATACTGTAACAAAGTATACTTATTTCAGAATATACGTTGTCGCTGCAGAAAATAATTATCCTGGTCTGACCGCTTTTCAAATATACACTGTTGACGATCAAATTTAATCTGAGGTTAAATAATATTATGTCAACATTACCAATATCACCGTATGATCCATCAAGTATAAAAGTTGCAAAAGAATTTTATAACAATATTTTTAATCCAAATAACAACTGAATCAGTGCTAACAGCAGATCCTTTTGCAAATCTAGATTCTCTCACCGATGATGAAAAAAAAGCTATCGACGATATTACTCAAATGAAAAAGTATGATCTAAACTCACTCAATACAGGATTGCTGGACGAGAACGCAGAAAACTTTATACGTGTTATAAATACGTGCGGACCGCAACTAAAAAAAGCAATAAAATATTTTGATATCATCAGCAAGTACTGTCAACCTGATGATTGTCGTGAGGAACAGCAAAAAGTAGAAAAAATTAATAATTAATATATTACTCGAACTTAATAAAGAAAATTCATTCACAATCAACCAAACAAATTTCATAAAATCTAAGTTTCATGGTGGTAAGAAACCTGAACAAGATCGTGTAAAACGAATGTATGACGATCATGATAAATTAGCTGAAAGTAAAACAAATAAACTAACAAAAAATCGGAAATTAAGAGATTCGTTTTAAAACGCCGTGTATTTCGTGAATTTAGCATAGACTATCATGATAAAAATAATTACTCGAAATTGTAGATGAAAGCGCTGATGTAGAGCTTATGTTAATGCATACACTAATGCGGTTAGAGCACTAATATATGATGATATTGAGCTTGATCCTGTTCTGATTGATAAATCACTGAAAGTAATTAAAGATCTCGACGCTATGATTGAATCTTATTCTGATGAAGAAAAAAAGTTTTTTATTAATATAAGCGACTTAGAAGGTTATAATAAATTCGCTGATTCATATTTTGATGTTGATGAAGATATACCTTTTCCAACAATACAACGTTCTAGAAAATTGATAATAATACATTATTACGATGAAATTTAAAATATATACACACTACCGTAAAGGTTATTAAGGCTTACAGTTAGTATATTAGATGATAAAAAAACATTTATTTACAAAAATTTTACTGTTAAGGAATTAATGTTAAACAATTTTGCGGTAGCATATGCAATTATCTGACAACATCTTGTTCTTAAAAATTTTAGTATGAGAGATATAAAGTTCTATACTTGGGTTTATCAATAAAACATAGCAACTTTATTCAGAACTTGTCAACAATGTAACTGAAATAAAAAAACAAAAAACAATTTTAACTCGTACAGTTGGTTAAGAAAAGAGGATGTATTAACGGATAAAAGATATGAAGATACAACTTCAGATGTATATGACAAGTACGGAAATTTTATTGCAGATTCTAAAACCGCAAAATTTAGAAACTTACTTGATTCAGTTGTTGGCACTACAACGTTTACTATAACGTAGAAAGATAATTAAAAAGCATATCATCGATCAAACCATGTTTCGGAAGATATTCCGAAAAACGAATTTGATGTGCTAATGTAATATTACAAGTTTTATCACAAACGAGCTTTGGTGCGCAAAAAATGTTACAAATACTACGGCAGAATCTTTCGAGTAATATCTTATATTCCAGTTATTTTAACAAGTTCTGGTATAATCTCTAGTGGAGCATCGTTAAATCCGTTTCTTTTAATAATTTCTGGTGTCGGCGTTTCATTAACTGCATCTTGTAAGAAACTCGAACCGTGATCTGAGACAAAAAAGTGCGTGTAAAACCACTAGATTGACGTATAAATAATTGTTGGATCAATCAGATCTTACTTGTGTGGTGTGAAATATGATATGGACGATATGGAATTTCGGATTATTGACAGTATGTTGACTGACATCTTACCAATGCGAGTTGAAAAATATGAAAATCAGTATAAAAACGATATCAAGTTGAATATATAAGCTCTAGTAGAGCTGGTCTTGATCAAGTATAAATTTTGTCTAAACCTTATCAATATCAATCAAAAAGATTGTTATGTTCACATGAAACAATTTTATAGTAGTGATAATTAATGGGGGCGTTTCTAGATCAAAGACCCTATTTTTTCTAGGATAAATACAAAGTTCAGATCGATGGACCAAAACAAATTGCCTAAAATTTTGGCCAAACACTGCCACAAAAAAAACAAAAAACAATATTGGTGGGCATGGTTTGGAGGTCAAAAAATAGCGATGGCTGTGAATATTTGTATTTTTCCTGGAAAAAAATAAGGTCTTTGAGCTAGAAACCCCTTTGATAGTACTAATGTATCTACTATCCGTGCACAACCGTGCAAAACTGTGGAGCTAATGCCGTTATGGTGTGTTGGCATCTAATCCAAACGATGAAACCTTTTCAAATTCATAATTCAGTCTGACATTCGATAAGAAGTGTATTTATCAAGGGACAGAGCGCTTTTTTATGAAGTACAACATATTTATTCAATCTTATCCAATAATCAGAATCAATGCTTTGGTTCGTTTGATTAATCTACAAACTGTATAGACACAGATATGCTGGCGCATTATGCGACGGCATATCTGAGCCTATACATTTTGTAATTGGATCGGACACATAAGCGAATATATACGGCAATGCGTTTCTTAGTCAAAAGCTTACAATATCTTTATCTTGTTTAAATACATACTAATTCTGCCTAGATCATAATTACCTATGTTTCAAAAAAGTGATACAATTATATATGGGAACATATCATCACTAGACATTATCTGAAACTTCAATGCATGCTAAGGTATGCCAAATACTGTCTCGTGTTTAGATACATAAAAGAAACATTTCACGAGTGAAGGGGAACATTGTATTATCACTAGTTGCAAAGTTACAAGTGGCAATACAAAATGTTTCCACTTTCACTCATGAAAAATTCAGATACTCAATAAACCTTGATTTTTCTTTCAATTTTTATTTTAAGGCAACAACCTTTATTTGAAATGTTCATATACTCAAAAAGCGTATATTTTTTTGTCACTGTATATTTTATGGCAAAATCGATTGATTTGCAAGGGTTGGTTTCTCCATTACTGCATTGACAAAAAGAAGCTACGAAATCTTGCAATAATTTTGGCACATCGAATTTTTGCAAATTTACATTGTACATATAATGGTTCAATTTGTGTATTTTGTCAAATTAAGGACTGTCTTCATACGAAAATGAAGATTTTTATTTTCATTAAAACAAGTCTTGCTCAGATTGATACATCGAACATTGCATGGTTGGTGTAACCATAGAAACAAGACAGACCACTCCAACAGGCTTCAGAGCGTAATATCATTAAACATACTTTATTTGCTGAGTTTACTTGCAGTATGTTTTGATACCAGACGCTGCACTCAAATTTTGTTTGTCATTTAAGTTCGATTTTCAATAAGGACTAATTAATGTCTGATTTCTCCATTGTTTTCAGAGATGGATATGATTGTCGCCCCTTAAAAGTTTGTATTACTGTATGTAATGAAGTGGGAGGGGGGTCCTTTTTCTTAAAACCTTGCACATTTTGACGATGCGTTTATCGGTTATTGATTACTGTATGAGCGACACAGAATATCGAATACCAACAGGTTATGAAGTTCCGTCACTGAAAATATTTATTATTCATGTGGACAACTAATTATCAAACGTTAATATTTAAAACCCACATTTTGTTGTTTGTGGTTCAGTTTTGTTCATTCTTGATTGTGCCTTCTCATTGATTGCATGAATGTATGCAAAGGTAGTCAACAGGCTTTTTAGGATTTATTCCTCCTGATGGAGCGATAAAGAAAAAGGAGAGGGAGAGAGAGAAGGAAAAAAAGAATGAACAATTAAATAGGCCAAATATGTAAATACGGTTCTGAACAACATGCATAAATGTAGATTTAGTACCTAATTGAAAAATAAGTTAGTTCCAAAAGTGAAATCACCATTATCGCAATAAAAGTGCTATCGGCAGAGTGGATATATAATTTTTCTGATATATTTCATTATCTCGTTATGAAATCGATAATTAAAATTTGTACTGTTATGTATATCTATAAAGTGTGTTTCACTTTTGTTCATAATTCTAAATTCTAGTGATCATTTGTTAACAACATATTAAATAGCTAATTTGTGACTACGATTGTATATGATATTGATCATTTGTAAGCTGTAAATAGGTTGTTACTTAGATTTGAGTTCTAGACCCAGCCTTGATTATGAACTCAGAAAGTTGTAGATGATGAACCTATGTACAGTTTATGGTTATTCGTCGTTGGGATGCTTGAGTTATTGGCGTAGGTCTTGTGGGGTTGTATTGCGACATAAATCAGGTATTGATGTAATGCGACATATGTCAGGTACGATGTACTGTGACATAGATCAGTAGGGATATATTGCAACATAGAGTCGTCGGGATGTATAGAAGGTAGAAGAAGTGAACAATTATTAATTCCTATTCTTATTTATTTTAATTATTTCTTGGAATTACAAAGTGCTAATATGACTGTTTGGACTAAAACAATATTTTGGGATTATTGTGAATTCTTTCAAAGACATTCTCGATTACATCACTGTCATTTAGCAAGACAGTTGGCACATCAGCACATTCAGGGCTATTGATACATCAGCACATTCAAGACCTGTAATTCATTCGAAACACTATTCTTTTGAACATGGGATAGAACTTTTATGATTATTTGCGATTTAATTCACAATAATGTAAGTTCCTCTTAAAGTTTGATTTCATAACTTCAAAAATTAAATTATTTGTTGATTTTGACTAAACTTGTTGATTTTGCTTTTACTGTCACTTACTTTAAGACCATAGAATCATCACATTATCACCATTTAAATTAAGATTTATTGAAGCATTTTTGGTCTTTTTCTTTTCTTTTTTTAAACAGCTAACTCGGTTTCAAAACGGCTAAACTTATGTCTGTATTTAATATGATGATTGAAATGTACACTGTGAAGAGCTATGATGGATAGTAAGAAAAACAGACAACGGTTCTATATTTGTTTAAAGTAGTCATAGGCAATTCTTACTATGGCAAAGACATGCACAAGAGAGAGAAAGAGGGTATTTTTACGTGGTCAAACGATAAAAAAATGTCAGACTTACTTAACTCCTGTCAACCCCAAATACGAATACAATACACGTGTTTGTGTGTATTTGTGTGTGAATATCTTAGATATACATGTAAAGCAAATCAAGAAATAGAAACATTTACGCTATGTATTTGGGGCATATTCGAGTGAATACGAATCTAAATGAAATTTTAAAAACACATGAGACAGGTCTATTTTTCTTTACTTTCTTGGGATACTGCCTTTTGGAACTTGTTCACTGTCAGCAAAGAGTTCTTCTTTTTCATCAGTACGTGTTCTAATAGAAATTAAATGTTCCGTTAATGAAAACAAAATACGCTTTTGGAGTATTATCTTCCTTGCAATGTACATGCATACAACTATTAGATGGTGTTTCATCTATTTTCCTGTCTTAGCTTTAATACTCGCTCTCAAAGGCAAATTTTCATTCAGCAGTGTTTCACAATTTCATGACTTGTCCTCACTACGTATGGTAGCTAGATAAACACAGTGACTGGCCGTTAACTTACTCGGTGCGCTGTGATTGTCTTTGTTACATTGTCAGACGAAGGCAGCATTTGGTGAGTCAAATTCGGTTCTTATAATGTTTTTGTTTTTTTTGGTTTTTTTTGTTCAAAATATTACATATGGTAGTCTAGTTTGAAGACAAGCAGTGTAAACATTACTGCCAAGATTTTTGTTTGTTACATTTTCATATTAAGGTAGAATTTGACCAATATGAGTTAAGATTCTTAAAGTAAGGTTGCGAGTTTATGATATGTAGCAAATAGCTGAATCAACGTCAGTTCCTCTTTCGTGACACAATGAACAACATCGTTCTCCCCAAGTCAAAGACTGATTGCAACATTTTCCGATCTTTGTTTTAAAAACGACAAGAATGAATTTCAAATCGGCAATATTAAGTCTGCATTTAATATGATGACTGATATGTACCCTTTGAAGTGCCAGGATGGACAGAAGAAAGCAGAAAACGGTGTTACATTTTGTTTAAGTAATCATCAGCAATTTCGTCTACA
>JAECUM010023452.1:0-22765 GCA_016617855.1 Megalonaias nervosa
ATATTATATTCATTCAGTCCTCAAGTTCCTCCTGGGTCGTTAATTGTATCTGAACCAATTAACCCCGTTTATCTACGTGTACATAATCCGCTATTAACGAGGATACATTTCAAACTAACGACCAGGCTGGACACATTCTGGATTTAAGAAATGAAGAATTACTTATTAATCTGTATGTGAGATCGTAGAACGTCTGAGTAAATTATAAAATTTAAAAAAAATAATCTGATTCTGAACAGATAATTATATTATGTTTTTAGTTTATTTTTCATTTAGTCGTGCAGATACACCATCAAATTATTAAATTTTCTTCAATTTGATTGGTTGAACGGTACTCAAAATAATTAAAATCTGAATATATGATCAATTGTTACAATAATAATGTGACTGAAGCAGTTGCATATAAAGCGAGATAACTTCTGTCCTCTCTGTAGAGTAAATTAAGTAATTATCTCCCCCGTCGCTGCGTCGTTTCATAAGACCACGGAGATATTTTGTTTTCTTTCATCAAAACGGTTAATTATTTAGCGATTTATTTGTTCTCTGTAAGCAATTAGCTGTCACTGGAGCAGTAATTTTGTAATAGAAAAATATATTTATGCACCTTTTGACTCTGATGACTTTAAATCACGTCGGCTTAATACTGGTGCGTAATTACAAAATTCAGGTTATTTTTAGCTAGCTTTATACATGTATTTTAGCCTATCAAACGAGAACTTATACAGAAAATCTAATATTTTATGAAGTATGTCTGGAGATGAATTAAATCTACGCTACAGTTTTACAATAATTCAGTATATTAGTCGTAACTAATTTGCCTACTTATTCAGTGTTGGGTTAACTATATAATAATTTTAAAACGTATATTTGTATGAATCGGAAAGTGGTGCAGTGTTATAGCGTTGGATTTTCGTACTCAAGGTCCGTGGTTCGATTCCCATGATCGACATATGTCAATGGAGGCGATTTTGATGCCATTTATCTAAGATAATTGGGGGTCCGGAGAAATCCTCGAAATCCACAACAGACAAAATACACTCTCCCACCATGTCACCACGTGGTGGATGTACTTTTGCTCTCCCCGGGGTTGATTATGGGGGGAGGGAGAGTGTACAAAATCTGTTGGACGTAGATAAGGCCCCCGTTTGTTTGTGCTGTCTTTAGGATAAGTTTATGTTATGTGTTTGTGCCGTCTGAGCCGTCCAAAAAATAAACAGCAGGATGATGTGAGCTCGTGACCTTGTGACCTCACTAAAGGGGTACCCCACACAAGGGCCATTCCGAGAAAAACATCGCTAGACTAAAAAAACCTCATTAGGTGCCTGGCCACAATAAAGGCCTTGAAATAGACAGCCCTCTGAGTTTCTAAAGTTTCGTTTTGGATATTTAGGAATTCGCTGGGGGTATGTCTTAACAAAAATGAAGCGTCCCGAAGGCCACAATACAGGTCTACATAAAATAGACAGCCCTCTCAGTTTCTAAAATTTCGTCTCGTATATTTAGGAATTCGCCGGGGGGGGGGTGTATGTCTGAAAGGGAATCTTAGGACCTCATGAGGCTTATCAGATAGAACTCGTGGAATGGTAGACCGAACGTCATCCTGCTGTTTATTTTTTTTAGTTTAGAAATATCATTATCAACCGTATAATCATAATCTTCTTCAAAAAACAGTCCTCTCTTGGGACTATTAGGTTTATTTTAAACAAATATTTATTATATAATGAACTGCAAAAACATTAATGACACTATTTCCGCTATTAAAAAATTACAATGTGACGGAATAAGAACATCTGATAATCTTGATTCTCAGAAAATTATATGTGATTTTGGATCATTACAACAACGAAAATTCGATAATAAATATACATTACCATCCGATTATAGATTCATGAAATTAATGTATCAATCTATGTTAGAATCCTTGGCAATGGTAAATGACACACAGGTAAAGCTATCTGCACCTCTTGCACGTTCAATCGAAAAGATTAGATCCGAATTGTCTCACGAGTACGAAAGAAAAAATATTGTGAATAACCGTGTAATGCAATTGAGAAAAATTATGTCATTTGATTCAGTCAAAAGGGACACTGAGAACAGCGGCAGTGAAGATGGACCCTTGACTGTGGTGATTGCTGAACAAAACCCTTGGCAAAATTGATAGAGTCGAACTATACAGTAAAAAAAAAAAATATTTATTTATTTCTGTTTTTTCTTTTTTTTTAAGTTAAGAGGACAGAGTTATCTCGTTTGATTGTACATACCGGAACGTAATTTTTTGTTTAAATTTTTTCGAAAATGTTTATCTAGTAATATTATCTGCCACAAATTTTATTGAACGCCTGCAAATACCGAAATATTTACCAGCCTCATTCATTGATGGGAAAACTATTTCTTCACCAGTACCTGTATTTGTAGATATAATCGACTTAGGAGTTTTAGAATTAATGCCGGTGTCCCCAAATGTAGAATTCTGACTCTGTGTGACAATTCGTAAATTTTCTAAAGAATTATCTTTCGGGTTAGAATTTATGTGATCAATGACAAATCCATCTTCAATGACCCGATGAAAACATTGATAGATGAATCTATGAGATAGATATTTTTTCCCCAGCACCAAACATGAGATAACCAGTATTTGTAATAAAACCGACTGTTTTTTTTCAATCTGCAGTTTCGGATAGTACCATCACGAGATACTTCATAATTTTTAATAATTGGATGCGTTACAAACTCATTTTGCTCCATTTATATAATAATATTATTTGTCTAAATCATTATTTTAAAAACTAGCGAGATAATCTTCTGCGGTTTTTATAGGAGATTCGGCATTTTTTTTTTTTTCGTAATATTGTTTTAGTTCTCTATATTTTTTACCACCGCATTTTACACATAACTGAGTTTTTCCTCTGACTCCAACACCACATTGCACAAACGGTTTTGGTCCTAGACCCCCATGTCTAATGCACTGCATATGGTAGCCGTAGAATTCATTTACGCATGCTTTGTTACAAGGAGAAGTATATCCGATCACAAGCCAATTACATCGATTCTTTGTTTGAATCATTATATATATACTAAAATTCAATTTAAATATATATTTGTCCTAATAAAAATAATGGAGGAATTATCCGCAATTGAACCTTCTGCCGTCTCAGCGGGAGCTAGATTTGATCTTGACAGACTACCGAAATATAAATTTAGTTTTTCGATGCAAAATCTTGCTTTAACAAATGAGGATGTAACTAAACGTATCCGTGAAGCCAAGAAGGAATTTCGCGACAATGGTGCGGCTCATGTGTGGTCGACATTCAGGATCGGAAATGTTGTCGAGAGTATAATGAATGACAAACGAGGAAGAGAGATTATTAACTATCTTGATATTCAAAAATATTTCAATTTAATAAAATTTATTGTAAGGACAGACGACGACACTTGGAGTATCCATGACAAACATGATCCTGTACGCATGCAGTCAGGAAATAATATTGTTTTATTAAATAAAAATTCCAAACCCGGAATACTGACTGGTATTGACAAACCGAATTATGAACGAGTATATCCTGTGGCTGCGGTTGTCTATGCAATCTATCCGCTGAATAATAAACCTGACGTCAATGATCTCAAGCCGATGAGACTGTCAGAATCAAGAATAAATTGTGTAGCTGAACGAGTTACAGAACACTTCACAAACCCGATACGTGGCAATGGTTTAACCAGTTTACGACGTAAAAAAATAAATGAGCGAGCAGAAGCAGTTAAAGATACCGGAGCGTCTATTAAAGATGTTGCTGAGCTGGGAAGGGAATTAAAATTTCCAATAACAGTGAAGACGTTAACCGGAGAGATTTTGTATAAATCGAAATATGAATCAAGAGGAGCTTCGATAGATAGTATTGATCATAACGCACACGCATGGACTGTGGCAGTAACAATATTTCCACGAGACAGAGCGGTTAAATTGTATGATGGTCATATATTTGATTTTATTAGAAATATCAGTAAAAGTGACCCTGTATCTGTTTGGTTGTTTCAAAGTTCCGACGATGTAAATTACGATCAGTTTGTACGGCCTGGTGGGGATATTTATCGTACATAATCTCTTCATGGAGAAATGAAAAATCTTGCGCTGAAATATACATCTGGCGATGTCAAGGTTGGACAATTAGTGAATAATTGTTTTACAATTCCATCAGTTGCTGCTCACTTTGCTCAGGAGAAAAATTCATGGAAACAGACACGATTGGAATTTCTTGAAGATGTCCAGAAAACTTGTATTGAATATGGGCACGGTGGATTATGGAATACTAAATACGATTATAGTGACGTTATATCAGCTGATATGGTAGCGTGTTATCCTGGACGTTTTCTTGGATACGGGGAATGTTCTGAATACTTTAAGAGATTTGGACATCGTTCACATGAGATGACCAGGGTTGCGATAAACGGACCCTTACCAGATTTTGACTTAACCGGATTCGCCTATATAGAGTCATTCGAGTTTACGGAAAATCTCCATCCGATTACTTATACTTGGTTTGGAAAACATTTTTCAGAAAAATGTTGGGTTCCAATATTACTATTACGATATATGCTCGATAATAAAATATTGATATCATCGAAGATAAATGAAGCGATTATATCGTATCATCCACAGAAACAAGTTTGGTTACCAGAACCGGATAGATTTAATATTGATGATGTCAGGAAAGAACTTCCTGATCTTAACAAAGATGATATTGTTAAAATTGCTGACAATATATCTAAATGCAGGAAAGAAAGCGATGAGAAACTTGCAAAAGATCTTGGCAGAAAGATAATCTGTAAATTTACACAAGGAGGATCATATGATCATAAACGACACTGTACAAGATTAATTATAGACGATGCTGAACTCGATTTTATAATCGCTGATACAACGGAAAAAACACATTTATAAGTCGAAGTAATGCTTATTTATCAGACGGAACCAAACTAGGTACAATTGTGAGCTATACTGATGGCGACTCACCGCAGTTTACTCATTTAAGATCTTCGATGCTAGCGTACGTTTCGATAAATCTATTGTCGATGATAAATAGATTTCCTCGTTACGCTGTCAGAGTTGCTACGGATTCGTTTTATATAAATAAAAAATATACGGATTTGTTAAAACCGCTACATGGTAATGGTGAATGGAGATCATGGAGAATAAAACAAGAAAACATACTTAGTTATTCTGAATCTGCCGACATTGAAATTAAGGAAATATGTTACAAAAATAATCAGATATCAGAATTGTCATCTGCACCATCTGTATATGATCCTGTGGCTAGACATAAGGCTGTTTATCTTAATGGATGTGGTGGTTCAGGTAAAACAACTCGTGCGATTAAATTATTCATGAACAACCATTGAAATATAATTGTTTTGACACCGACACATAAACTCGCCAGAGAAATTAAAGAACGAGGAGTAAAATCATGTACATATCATAGTTTCTTCAGATGGTGCGGAGACACATGGACTCCTGAGCGAATGGGTGAGAAATATATACCTAAGTATATTATCTGGGACGAGATAGACAAGGTACCGTTAGAAATATTAAAAATATTCCTTGAATGGTTATTGACTAAAAATACTGCTGCAATAATGTGTGGCGATCATGGTCAACCACCACCCTTTATTGGACAGTCTCCACATGAATAGTTAAAATCATTTGTAGATTATTACGAAGAAATAAATGACGATCATAGAGCTATTGATGAACCTCTGAAAGAATTTAAAAGATTAATCAGACTACAACCAGATAGAATACAACGTGAGATAATGCGTAAAGTAATTCCAGAAACTGCTGTGAATGATTTTTGGAATTTATGGAGACCAAATGATTTAGTAGTTGCGAGTAGAAAAATAGTTCGTGATGAACTGCAGGAGAAATTATTTCTGTTACATAAAGAAAAATTTTCAAATCTACCTGTACCATTGTGTTATCGCCCGGCAGATACTCGACGACAGAATATTGAAGTTGAAATTCCAGGAACTAATGAAAAACAAAATCTTGTATTGAATGATATTGTTTTGGTTGATGTTGATGTTGTTGACAGCGCGTTGATCATGGATAAAAGTCCATGGAAACTAGGATATGCTATAACAATTCATTCGTAACAAGGACTAACTATTACTGATACAAATATCTGGATTGTCGATGATAGAATCGAATGGTCAAATTTAGTTTATCTCGCAGTATCTCGAGTCAGAAGAATATCTGAGCTGTACAGGGTTATTATGAATTTTACAGAAAATAATGATCAAACTGCTAGCAATGACGTAATAAAAAAAACAAACAAACTATTTGGTTATAAACAATGTGATAAAAAAATAATCGCGATTTTGATATTGATACTGAATTAGTTATGACACTGAAACAACGACAGAACAATCATTGTGCAAGCTGTAACTGTAATATGCTATGGGAATATTCGAGTAATAATCCAACACAGTTCACCGTAGACAGAATTAATAGTGATCTTGGTCATACACGTGATAATGTGATGCTGACATATCTTGAATGTAATCGACGTAGAGGTGGTAGTTTACAAAAGTGAACTCGGTGGTAATTGTGTGTCCTCGGGAATTACTTGTAATTGTTCACGTACAAATCCACGTTGAGGAGCAATTGAATCTAGTCTGTAGAATGCAAGTCTACCTGTGGATCTAACCACTCTGGAAATTTTATGTGTGGTCACACTCCAGATAGGATCAGTTGCTCTTTTTTTACCACCTTCAAGTTCACCAGGTTCATATAAATATCTTACAGTCACATTACCTAGTACTGGTTGAGAGGAAGATTCACGTTGTTGTCCGTAGCCATCGCTACGGGGTATATATCTCTTTGTAATTGCATTAGCAGGCTTCATAGAAGATGCACGAGTAATTTCATTATTCAAAGCAGCTATCACACTCGGTAACCTTGCAACCCATTCACGAGATCTCTCCCCGGACTTGAAGTCAGTGGATATTTCCTTTGCATATTGATATCCAAATAACCGCTCAGCAAGTGTTCGATTAAATCGTTCAACGATTGCCTGATCACGATGAATTTCAGTCTGCCCTTGTCTGATTTTAACGCTATGTTTTTTCATCAACGATAATACTGCACCAAGAAATTCTTTACCAGGATCAACCGTAATAGATGTGGCCATCGCAAAGGTCCTCGTTGATAAATTCGTTCAAACTCAGATGCAAGTTCAGTTGCTGTCTTTGTTGACAGTGGTTCTGCTTCTTTATATCTACTTGCAACATCAACGACAGTTTAACACGTCTTTATATGGGCGTGATTGACGTCTACCGGTTTTAATAGTATCATGTGGTAAAAACAAAATATCTGCTTGATGAACTTCATTGGGAACGCTGACATCAAAATGTGCATACTGAATTGTTTTAGGTGGTGGTAGATAAATTTGCCATATTGCCTATCATGCTAACCACGCTGCAGCAACAGCACGTGAGACTTTTGCTACTTCAGCGAGTTTACTAATCGCTGCTCTGCCTCTCCAATATTTTATTGGATTATAATAAATGGACTCCATTATAATAATCATATCATTAATTACCCAGCTCCTAGCATTATTTTACCTTTCATAGCAGTTTTTATGAGAAAACTAGCGAGTTTTTCTCTGAGAGATTTATCGGGTATAGAATTTAACGCATGAATCAATTTCAGATCTGCGAGATGCCGTTGTTATAAATCTTTACTTTTGTAAGCAACATCATGAACATGACACGCTTGATCAATCTTATTTACTGGATACTCTCCCGATCGCGGTTGATCTTGATCATCAAGGCGGATATCAAGTCGAATTCCAGGACCACAATAATTATATCCATGAAGATGTTTCTCACCAGGATATTTAACCCATGGAGCTCCTGGTAATTTCCCTAATGAAGCAGCGATATCTCCACCTTTGACTGACAAGTCAAGAGGAATAAATTTATATTTTTTTGTTCCACATTTTACACATTTGCCTGTAATTGCACGTCTTTTATTTTTTTTTTATTTTTTTTTTTTTTTGTTATTATCGTTGTCAATCCACTGGTATGGGTGGGTGCTCTGCGTCTAACACAATATAAACTCATATTATTTATTATATGGATATAATTGACTTGTCAGCGACACGAAAACAAGAACCAGTAAGGCACCATCCAGCACTACCAAATTCTATTAGAATGATTATAATAGGCCCATCTGGATCTGATAGACACAATTATTACTTAATCTGATAATGCGATGGCTGAAGTGGAATAAATTATATTTAGTAGCACCATCTGTAGATGATCAACGATGTTATGAAGTACTTAAAGATTTTAATAAAATGCAAAATTATTGGACGAAGACGGAAACGATATTATTGATTTTATCACCGATATTGATGAAGCTCCATCTGTAGATGATCTCGATGGATTTATTAATAACCTCGTAGTATATGATGATGTGATGCTGGATAAACTGTCAAATCCAGCTCGGATGTTTTCCAGAGGTAGACACAAAAATACTGACGTGATTTATGTTACTCAGCGATATACACAAATACCTAAAGTGATCAGAGACAACTGCAATATTTTAGTTGTGTTTAATGGAGTAGATAATTATACTTTACAAAATATTTATTATACTTGGTGTTCAGGGGATATGGACATGATTAAGTTTAAAAACTTCTTTTCAAAAGCACAAGCTGTTCCGTTCGGATTTATTACAATAAATTTACATGACCCAAGACCTAGGTATCGTATAGGTCTCGATAAAATCTTTGGTTAATTTACAGCAGCAGAGGAGGTGAATGACCAGAATTGAATGACCCGGCGAGTAAACGAGTCGCATAAAAATTTAAAAAAAATACGTCAACGATGGAGTAACAAAAATGAGCTAATCCAGACGATTTGACGTTATTATGATCTGTTTTCCACCGGATGGGAATATGCTCGGTTAGAGGCTTTAGTTTAACGTTATTGACCTTGTTTTCAGCCTTTTTAGGAACCTTTATTTTTTGTAAATAAGGTCTCCAGCAAGAAGGCCTGTTCACCTCCTCTGCTGCTGTTTTTGATACAACGAAAGACTGATTATCCTGACTCCTTGGAAGATATCAACAGTGCGCTTGATAAATGGTCCTTCAAGTAATGAAATGATGTAAGGCACAACGTTAAGATATAGATGACATTCACCTTGTTATAATTCCAGTTAATTGGTTTAAATATGATTACTTTGATTTTGATGACCTCATTTTGCATATTGCTCATTCATGTTTTGTTCCCATTGAAATCCAGTATTTCTCATTATTATAGCTTGAAGGTTGATGTTGTCATTGTGCTATCGAAAGTCTGTCCGATTAGTTTGCAGTGTTGTTTTGTCCGTTCATGCGTCTTTTTGCTGATATTTAACCCAGATATGTATCATAGCTAGTCAGAATGTCAAGTACTGCGAAACATTTTCTGTCTAATTTGTTATATGTATCTGATATGTAGTTTTCTTAACTTCAACAAATATGATGATGAATCTATATTCAAATATACATTATAGTTTACCATTTTCACATATCTGATAGGTCAGATCATATCAAGATATAAGACACATAACAGGTCTGGCTACCTTGTTGTCGCATTTCTGATAATGAAAACAATTGGCAGGTATCCAGTTCTTACATTTTAATTAATAGAAAGATTTATTCTTCCAGATGTTATTGAAAACCATCAGGATGATGGCTCAGAGGAAAAAGAAGAAAGAGATATGTTAAAAGTCCATGCTTTTATGGTAAGTACCAGACAAGAGATAAAAGCATTCAACAAATAATTTATTTCCCTAGAATACAAACTAAAAATGTAATTAAATGGAACTTAAGGTATTATGCATTAAATCCCAAATAATCATAGAATTACAGACACAGGTCCTAATAATTTAAATACCTGAATAAATAAAATCCAAAGCTGAGGGTGTTGATGTGTCTTTAGTAACGTGCAGAGTGTTGACGTTCCAAGTCTTTTGTTGAATGACAGTAATATAATTCCAGGTCTGAAGTCATTATAAATTCCAGTGAATGACTCTATCCAAGAATTTAATCAGAGCAGGTTTGTATTTCCAGAGTAAATAATCACCTGATTTCAATAATTTGAAGTAAAAGATTTCAGCCCGAAATAAAATATTGAACACAATTTATGATTCAACTTGAAAGTGCTAGATCTTAAAGCATGACTGAAAAATCCTCTCATTTACAAGATTATTTATTTCACCATTTGACCTCAGGTCACTTTTAGCATTTTCTAAAACGAAAACTAATACATAGTGGACAATAACCTTCTAGAATGATCCTGATATTTACAAAACAAAAATGTTAGCTATTATTAGAAAGCAGGACCTGGTCTATGTGAATTACACTAAGGGAATGCCAAAATCTAGACCCAGACCCAAATAAACATATTTACTTCTTATTTTAATATTGCTCCTGATATTAAGCCCATATACATGGAGAATATTTTAGCAATGTATTATTTATTTACAAAATAAAATTTAAAAAATGTCAATTCAGGTCAAGCAGAAGATGAACTCAGTTTTGGACAAGGTCAAGTCCAACATACAATGTTACATTACAATTGCATGTAATGAAATGCAAAATTTAAAAAAATAACTAACAGACAATGCAAATTAAATTTACATAACAGCGGAGCTTATGTAGGTAATGTGTTAAACTTATTGCCCCTGGGGTTTAGCACTTCAAATAAATTGATGTGCAATGCTTTAGAGAAACCAAAAACCAGATGTGATCATAAAAACCACTAAGACTGTGACTTCCTTCTTTGATGATTACCACAAACAACCAATTCCCATGATGATCCGTATTGGAAGACGAGCGCACATATTAAAAATATCCACTTAGTAATATCTATAAGTTGAAATTACATGATTATAACATCTTATCTAAATGTATCATTCTAGATTGCTTGGACCTTTTGTTGTATCAAAATAATTATATTTCAGAGCATTAGAGCACCAGCAGAATTTTTTTTTTTTTAACAAGATTTTCACATGAAAATAAACAAATCACTGGTAATGCTAACATCTGTACTTTCAAGATTATTTTAACAACTCGGTGATAACATTACCCCACTATACTAAACTTAGTTCATTTTATGTCAAATCTAATTGTTCAAGTATATGTAAATCATATTTAGTTAATGGCACATTATTCCGTTTTTGATTTGATGTGTTCCTACAGATGTTAACAATTAAACTTGTTTACTTTCTTTTACTGGCTACAATTCATGTTCTATATGGCTGTAATGCTGAGGTTAAAAATTTTACATAATGTTTACTATGCTTATAGATGATATTCACTGGTAGTTGCTGCTGTTAAAGCAATGCATTAGTATGTTACGATAATATATTTGTCAGTGTTAACTCAAGATCCTAATTTTAATGTTTCCTATTTTCAGTATTGGTTTCTTTACATTGCTTAGAGCTGTTCCATTTAAACATACATGGTACCTAGGGAAGGCAGTTTTTTTTTTAACTATATGCCAGGGTACTTTGATTTCACAGAGTTCATATTGAAATGATAAGACAATTTTAAATTGCATCTTTGGGTGAGTAACCACTTTAAAAGTGTCTTCCATGGGTCCATTGTATGCTTTAATGGAACAGGCCTTACATGGTAAACAGTTGAACAATTCCAGTTTAAAATGGTATTAGTGTTTGGGGAATGTAAGATCTGAAAGTAAAAGTGATTTTTTTAGGTAAAAACTGCAAGTCAAGCGTGAAAGCAAAAAAGGAGAAAATGGCTAGTGTTCCATGGTCAAAGGAGGAGAAGACAGCTGTGAAAAATAACTGGGACAATTTAAAAGAACTGCTTCACTCCCAGGAAAAGCAGCACGTGAAGAGGCAAAGAGGAAGGAACCTATTAAGGCAAGATGTGCATGGAGCCAGATTAAAGTCTATTAAAAATTCAAAACCTAAATCTATGTTAAAGCTAAAAAAAATAGAACCTTTACCTGCAAAATTCAAACAGATGATACATATTTGCTGGCCTATAAGTTGATACTTTTGGATTAGCAAATCATGGCTTCATCATATATTTCAAATTGACATGTATATGGATTATGTCATTCAAATTATGTTATCATTCAACGTGTAATTTTTTGTTACGTAAAGAAATTGTTTTTCTCCAAAAGTATGGAAGATAATGTGTAAAATGATTATCAGTTTGGAAAGAGATTGCGTACTAAATAAATTAGCACCCGACATCGAGAAGGATTTTCAAATGTCAACATAATTTTCTATATTAAATTCATGTGCATCAGATGTAATTCTGCTGAAACAGTATGTGCTAGTACTGTATGTTGTTTTAATTTGATTACGTATATGTGCATTAGAAAATGAATAACAATGACAAAGACAGGTATGTCATCGCATTTCTCTTCTGCACCTCATGACCAAATAAAGTATGCCCTGATATGAGAGAGAGAGGTTTCAGGACAGTTATAATCTGTATTGCTAAATTAGTTGACAATAGTGATCATACCCCTGTTCAATGGCAATGCTACATTCCATTATCAATTGACACCACTGTGTCAACAATTCCTTCTAGTTTTAATTATGGCATCCATTGTCTCAAGAACAAAACAGTTTTGCAGAGTTATTTACGTGCTAATTAAATACACTAATGCTTGAGTCAGGTCATTCCAGTTAAAACATTTTTGAGGTCAATGTTCGGCAGACCAGATCAAATCAGGAAATGAGACTACCCATAGGGTAATATGAATACAGCACCATGTAATGCCAGGTGCTTACTCGTGCACGTTTCTCAACCAATGACACATTTTGTACTCGACGACACAAATGTCATTCAGATTATCAACTAGCATGAGCAAAGATGACAACCACATGCGATATGACTATGGAAAGTGTACATGAATGTACTTTTATTTGTTGGGAAAGGAGAGATCATTGTGCATGCAAAGAAAATTACACAATATGATTCAGTGGTCATGGGATTTGACCTAAATGGAGTCTATATGGATATAAATATTGTGAATACTTAAATTTGAAACTGATGGATTTATATTTACTGTTCATTTTATTACTGTTTTCCCTTTCATAAACGCTGCATATAAACAGGGAAGTAATGTATAAAATATTATGAAATGCAATGGAATATACATGCCTCTCTCATCAAAACAGAACTCTGGAAAGGACATTTTAGCATCAGTGATGCAATTTCCTTGCAATCTGAAATACATACTTTTAATATTCCTGAAAATGGAAGTTGCTAAAGTTAATTTCACACAGCATTGCGAATTTTATCCTATCTGTAAATCATTAAATTTTTAGGTTATCTTAGCTAAAAGTAGCTAATTTGTTTTAAATATTTTATGTGAGACAAATTAGGTACTTTTAGCTACATTATGGTGCTGATGTGCAAATTTATGGAAAATTCACGATGCTATGTGGAACAAACAGTAGTAAAACATACAAGGTATTGCTCTGTCCTTGTCTTATACTCAGCATCCACTTTGACATTAATGAAGGATAGAAACTGTACAAAATGTGCAAATTTGACTTAAACTTGACAGTGAGTTATAGGCCGACATATAGGATAGATTTTCCAGTTGTGATTACAGTGTGTTCTTAGATTTAATTTTGGTAATTTTATTAATTTGCATTCCGGCCAATGAAGTTTAAATTTGTGTTCAGATTTATAGTTTTGTTATTTATACATTTTGATATATTTCTTAAGCAAATATTTTTTCCTGTCAGTGAAGTAGTTCTTATATATTTGTCATTCATTAAACAAACATTGACTCTAAAGAATCGGCTTCTCAAAGATTATTTTGAAGGTAATATAGGTAATACATGTATAACTTAATACTGTAATTCGTGTGAGATTTATTTTACAGGCATGCTTAATAAAGCACTTATCCATAATGATTATAGCCATTTCTATTTCTTTAAATGACTAATCAATCAACATAAACACTAGCAACCCAATCGGTGTTTATCATCTATTTTCTGATTGTTTAGTTCAAAATTACAGAAGGCTGATACCTATTTATTGTTTGGAAAAGAAGTAAACGAATAAAAATAAGTGTTCTACACTCCGTTTCAAAAGTCAGCTAGTCAGAGATAGTATAAATGCATGTCGTCGACTTCAAGGTGACTAGATGATTATTGTTAAGCAAATGGATATGTCAGCATTCTCAAATCATTTAGTTTAAGAAAAAAAATATTATTCCATAAAGTCTAGCTTTCATGTCTGTACATATTGATCTGGTAGTATATCCAGGCGTAGAAAAGTGAATTTGACAACGTTTCCAAAAGCAAATCAAATGAATCATTTCGAAGAAAAATATTTAACGCTTCAGTTCAATGTAGTTTACCTACCCCCTTCCCTTCTCTCTGTACTCTCATTCTCAATTCTAGATATTTCAAAGCCGTACTATATTTATCTATGTATATACATATACATATATCTGCGTTCTAACCCTTCCATTTATAGCGTAGATATTTATTTTCATTTACTATTTACGCACGTTTTTGATAACTTTAATTATGGGCATATGATTTTAAGGCATAAACAAAGAAAACATGGGAAAAAATTAACTGTAAAACGAATGTAACGCAATTTCCTAAACTTCCCGTTGTATTCTGCCTAATGTTTAAACGTTAGTTGTGGTATATTGCCATATAATGGGTCAAGTGCAGATTTCCCAAAGGCAACTTCAGTTTCAGTGAGTTTGCCATGGGCAAACATTTGTGTTGCTTTGGCGTCAACCTAAATTTTTGAAACATCTTATTTTTTATTTTAATAGAGGAATTGACAATTTAGATATGTTTGATATTCTTAAGTTTTAATTGTGCACTGTCTAGACTTGATGCATATTTTTGTTGTAATGATATTTCTAATTTGACAACTTGATGGCAATTTTTGATTGTGTCAATAAAAGAGGTCACGAAGGTGCAAAACAGTGCCTGCGGTTTTGTTTTCGGCAAAATGACTTAAATTTATATTTTTAAGAGATTTGAACATTTCAGCTCATGTATATGTCTGTCTATAGTTTTAACTGCAGAGAAATTAGTTCTTGAGATTTTAAATGTACATCATCTCATGTTTTTGCAGGACAGGCGCAAAAAGAGAGAAAAAAAAACAACAAATAAAATATTCAGATTCTCAGGTTGATGGCAGTATTTGATTGTGTGTAATTAGTCCACACAATGACGTCCTCACAAAGATGGGAAACTAAGAGTAATCATAATAATGTTTAAAGAACTATACGGCATAAAGGAAGTGATACAGGTGTGGCCTGGGTTGCAGTTAAGCTTACTTTCAAATTTCTGACCTATACTTTCGTTCCTTCTTATGGTCCTCGAAATGTAGTCATATGTCAAGGTCCTCACAAGTATATGAATACAAGTATGTGCGTGTGTATGTGTGTGTGTGTGTGTGTGTGTGTGTGTGTGTGTGTGTGTTACATCTGCCAATTTTCAATTTAAAAAGATATAGCAGAATATTATGTAAAGGAGGTAGTTTTATTTGGGTCTATTACAATGGATTTGGCCTGCTGAAAGTTACGGACCTAGATAAAGTACAGAATGTACCAACCCACTGAATGCCAAGTAAGCTCAAGTTGAAAGAATTATGGCATACCTTTGACGCTGTATATATAGCTAAACTATCTTTAAATAAACATGTACTTGTTGTATACAGATATCAGTTTATCATTTGTTTACCTATTAGATGATCATGAATTTACTTGATATACCATATATTCAATTTTCACACTTTTCGTCCACACGTTTATGTTCTACTAAACTCTGACATAGCATTACCTGAACAATGTGAATTAAATAATTCTATTGAATGGAATAGTGATTACTGTGATGGATTGTATTAAATGGAATAGTAAAGAATGTTCTGGTTCATGAACTATTGGATAACAGTTACAATTCTTTGTATTAATTAGCAGTTGACAACTGTACACATTATCATCTTAACCATAACCGGATAGTTAAGACAGTGTACGTATCATCACATCAATCTGCGTATTATCATCACTGTCATGCCTTTCCATACTGTTGGTTTACGCGTTATATCCTACATTTTCTCTTAGTGCACTAACCTTAAAGTATATATGGGAATAAGCGGTGTTTGAATGTAACTCTTAGTATTCAAAGCATTATGCAGGGAGAATTCTAGACAATTTTAATCCGTAACCTATTAGCAAACCTTACATGGCTAACAATCATTAATCAGAACAATATTATGAACTAACATAAATTCAATTTATTACTGAAAGCTTTTTGAGCATTAGATATGGTAGGGTCGTTCATTTTTGAGTAAAGGTAAACATTTATAAGTTTTTGTTCCTACTTCTGTTTTATTTAGTTTTGTTAGTTATAACAAAAACAGTACTTGACAGATATAGCATAAATACTAGTACAAAGGGGATAGTGTTATATGTGTGGTTTATGAAGAAAGTTTCGTTTTTCCTAGCCCAATTTGTAAGCAAGATGTATAATGGCTAAATAGAGACTGACATACAGAAATTCAAAGTAACGGTACATTTCCTTATTTTGTTGTTGTTTTAACTGTATAACTGATATATCACCGAAAACAACTAAAAAACAAAGCAATCGTCTCAATTTTATATGACCAATTTCATTATTCTTAAAACCTTATAAGTCTGTATAAGTATAAACTACTCAAAATTGTTCAGACTCTTGCTACAACAAACATAATATTTCCTCATTTTAAAATGACAATTACATGGTATAATGTCATTTGCTTTTTGCATAGGACCATAAAAGTTATGCATCTTACTATGAAATTTAGCAATATGTGATGATAATGTCAAACAAGTGGCCGAAACTTTCTTAAGCATGGAGCCTGGAACCCAACTCCTTTTTTATTAAACAAGCTCTATTTACCCTTAAAATGTCAGAGTGAATCAGCCTCAAGTGAATAATAACATATCCAATTCAACTATGTAGATCATGATATGGGCCCTAGGCCAAACTGAAATGTATCAGTGCAAAATAAACCAGTAAAGCGTATTTGCCATTGTTGTATCCAAGTACTCCAAAGAATATGTATTGTACCGGTGAGACTTAGATGAAATATTGGAACCAAAGAATTATAGGACACACCGCTGCATAAATTGTATTAAAAATGTCCATGGGCTATATATGCGGCAGGATGCATATTTGGTTTAATTTTTAAAAAATGCATATTGTGAATTTTTATACATTAAATAAATGTGAAATATTCTAATTTTGCACGATGACGCTATAGTTCTGTTATTTTCATTTTCCTGTCCAGTACATTTAAATACCAAGAAATCAATAGCCCATAAAGAGATATTTTAGAAAAAATATCATGTACATTTAAATACCAAAACAACATTATTTCATAAAGGACTTATTACATGCACATTTAATTATACGTGACTGCTATGACATTCGGAACAAATGTTGGATCTCCATCTCGCATTCTGTATTTCACCTAAAATTTCCGTATCTCATTCCCAGCCGCAAACTACTTTTACAACTACAAATTTTCAATAATAGTCCACTTATCAATATCGGGAATGATTTATTATGATAAAATATTGTTTAAAACATGTCACATTAATACTTTTAAGAAATGCGGGGATAATTAAAGAGTACCGTACGTAGCGCCGAGTGGTTTATGTGCCCTTCAAGGTATCTAGGCTGAGAAATTAGATTTGAGGTTGACAACAATATTTTGGACAGAATATTTGACAATGGGTTTTCCGATGATGCTGGTGTACATATTAAAGAAGAGAGAGAGAGAGAGAGAGAGAGAGAGAGAGAGAGAGAGAGAGAGAGAGAGTTTTTTATCGATGTAAATCTTGTATTGATGTTTTTAGCAAGACTCCTGGACTTGATGATTCAAGGCATGGTTAGAAATGCACTGCATTTGAAGAAACCTTTGACATTTTTTTTTAAATTTCTAAAGAGAGATTCTGCAGTGCAAATGATCTAAAATACCAAACTTAACTAAAATCCATTTTTGTTTCTGAGTTTCAAACATAAGGTCCGCGGAGTGTACTTTTTAAGGAGCAGGTTTCAGTGGAAGGACTTCCATTTTGTTCATTAATGTTGCGTAGGAATGGAATTTATTGAGCAAATCTGAGGAGAAAACAAATATTTGCAATATGAAGGTACACTTGCCACAGAAAGCAACAGTTGTTTAACTGTGTGGCGAATTTAGAGGAATTACTTCTTGTAACAATGTTGGTTAAAATATGTTTAAAAATAAATTCTTGCCACTGTTCAAGTAGAAAACAAACAGAAGAAAACAGCACAATATTATACTATTGTTTAGAATTTTCATGTTAAAATATATGCAAGTGAAGATTGAAAGTCAAGTTTGCATGCTAGAAGGAGATGGAATCATCGATGTCATAAAATTATAAGCTAAATTATCAACTTAAGTTCAATGCAGCAATACTTTCTTGTATTAAATGAAAAGTATAGGATTTCAATGTACTATAACTTCAGGCGCTTTCTGTATAAATTTGAACGTAATTAATTACCGTTCGTTAGTGATATTTGCCCTGAAATGCGCTTGGGAGTAGAATGTTAATTTAATAAGTAGAATATAATTAAAAGGGTCACTTGCTGGTGCAAAACATACGTTCCATTTTATGCATAAGACATACCGATAACTCAAATACACAATATATACATTTAGTGTCTCACCTTTTTATATACATGTATGAGCGATCATAATGTTGTTGTTGTTGTTGTTGTTGTTGCGGGGCTTAACGCCATTTTTCAGCACACGATAGGCTATACATGGCGGCCAGTATTAATGGTGGAGGAAGAAACCGGGAAATCCACGGAAAGAACCACCGACCCATGAGAAGCTACTGGCAAGCTTTCTCACATATCCACATTCGCCGAATCTTAGACTCGAACCCACGCAGACAGAGGTGAGATGGCTGTGATCCGTAATGGAGAGCGCTTTAGGCCACTTGGCCACTCGGGGCCCCCACGATCATAATGATACTAAAGTATACAATATTTGATTAAAGTAGTGCTTCGGTTTTCAACTTTAAGCAAATATCGTTAATGTATGTCCGTTGATTTGAAATAAAGCTTTGATTTAATTGTACTTGCAATACGCCTGCCCTGAACACTAAAATAAATAGAAATACAAAATCTGTGCTGGACGTACCTCAGGTAATGTGTGATATAGTACAAAAGACATATAACTGAAACAATGCGGCGGACGATAAATAAACTAATACAGGTAATTCCATGTATTTCATCTCAGTGAGTGTTGTTTCGAGAGGTATCCGTCGTGCAGAAATTTCATCTTCCCAGTACACGTGTTTTTGAGGTATATACAATATTTCAGACATTACTGTTATTTATATTGGGATCCGATCCTAATGGCGAAACGATGAAAAAGTAGGTGACTGTTCTTCGTGACAATTTAGAATGTCATTAAAATATGACTTCATTTTCTGGTCTACTAATTCCAACAGAATAGAAGAAAATAACACAATTTAAGTCTCCAACAATAAACATCTTAAATAAAGTGCAATATATTTAGCCAGATAGAAACATTTTTACTTTACAGAAAGGGACACGTGTATCTAACGCTTTTCGATCTTTCGACAGTTTGTATTAATGATTGTGTCACTTATCCAAACATTTATATATGCTATACATTTTAACTAATATTTGTGTTACTTGACCAAAACATTCTATATGTTCTGCTTACCATATTTTATCGGCAATCGTTGCTTTATCATTATGGTTATCGAATTCATGGTACAGTTGTTCAGCAAAAGTAAACCAAGGATGGGCTTACTTTTAAGGTGTATGTGAAATATATTTATCTAGTTGAAGAGTGGCAAATACTTTTGCTCTTATGCTTTATGTAAGGGATTATTTCTACCGTAGGATTTTTATCTGAGTGCCTTTATATCTTTGTTGTATCATGGACTTCTGCATTTATGAAGCATATTTTGCTGCTCTCTGATCCTTCAAGAAAAGATTATCTCGAAAAAAGAATCATTATATATTCAGAGAAATACAAATAAAAAATAATAAATAAGAAAGAACAAGTATATCGTGAACACCATATTATCCTCTCGATCCATATTTAGTTGGTTTCTATGTAGTCAAAGGATATATTTTTGCAGAAAAACTCTTCTTTTTTCAGTTAGTGATGTAGACAGTGACTATGATATTACACCTTTTGACTCCAATATCAATAAATATCCTCCGCAAAACGAAAGCAAACCATGCAAAAAGTTTGGTCACAATAAATTATAGAAGATTACAGAATACTCAAGTTAGTGTCAGAATTTTTTTTTTTTTTCAGCCAGTGTGACCTCTATATTTTACCTTTTGACCATGAAATGAGTTTCAATATATCCCGAGTGCTTGCTATCAACACTATAGGGTATGAATAACAATTAATTGAGTAGAAACTACTCTTCTTCTATAAGTGACCTTGACATTTGAGAGTTTATACCCCATATCGTGTGTTCTTTCTTGCACCATGTATGTGCATGCATATGATAAAATATTCTATACTATACCATACTGTATCATATTGTACAATACTCTACAGTACTGCACTGTACAGTGTCGAGTCATGGAGTGATACACATCTACTGCACTATACAATACCATACGATATCATATTCTACTCTACCCAGTTCCATTCTACCATACTTTTCTGCACTGTGCTATGCAGTGCTGCACCACTCTACACTACGCCATACTACATGGCACGAGCCCAACGAAACCTACCTATGCAATTAATGTCATAAAAAGTAATTACGAAATTTTAATTAAACAAAATGACTCAATGCAGAATGAATTAGTAATGTTGGCATCATGACTATAAGATAATATATAGGAATTCTTTATTTCAGATTACGTCGTCCATACATCTAAATTTAAAAAAAAATAAATGTAAAGGAAAATTATTTTAAACATAAAAATCATAGATATCCTATGTACAAGTATACAGAGACGTCTACAACATTCAGCTGTGCCCGGCATTGATAAGAATAAAATTGCATAGCACATTGAAAGAGTAATTTGATCGGTCTACTCATAATACGAGAATATAAACGAAGGTCGTAGTTACAAAGAGATTTCAATATACAGTTCTTATATAAGATATTCTAGTCATCAGTGAGAACACCTACTTTGTCATTGCTTCATCAAAACTGAATGCGTTATTATTTGCAAACATGTTGGAGGCGCTGATCAACCTTGGAACGCTTCATTGGTAAGAAAGGGATGCTGATAAACATTAAACTTGCAATGCTTTTAAACCTGCAAAATATAATGAGGAAACTAAAATCATAGTTTACGAACCTTTGTTGTCAATGTACCTTCAAACCTTAAAAAATCTAAAGTTGTATCAGATCATTCACATAACAAAAGCCTTTGTACTAAAGGCTATCAAAAACTGATAGATTTGACATTATTAAAATTGTCGAAACTATTAATTAAGTTAAACTTTTAACATTGATACAATCGACAGGAGTTTAGATGATATGCCCAAAGCTTTTGGAAGCAGAAGCATCTGCTGTTGCAGAGACAACTGCATTCATATGTAATCATAGTCTAAAGATGGGTGCATTTCCATAATTATGGAAAACTGCAATGGTAACCCCACTCCACAAAACGGGTAAAAGATGATTTAAACACTTCTTGGCCAATTTTTATCCTTCCAACTGTACCAAATGAATTGAAAAGTTTGTGCAAGGGTCATTTATGACTTATCTAAGTGATCACAAACTTATCCATGATAACCAGTCTGGTTTTAGAGAAAAATATAATTTCTCTGAAAAGACATTCATATCAATGGTTGATGCTATTAGATGACGGAAAGTTTGTTGGCAGCGGTTTTGTTCATTTTACAAGAGCTCTTTTTTGTTGATTATGATCATCTCCTAAAAAAATAAAAATCTGACAATGTAGTGACTTTACATGGATGTGTATCTGACAATAAAATAATAAAATGCGGTATGCCACAAGGATCTATACTCAGATTACTTGTCTTTATTCTTTGCATAAACGATCTTCCTCTGCAAACTGAAAATACATCATCAACTGATCTATATGCTGACGATAATTGACTTTATCCGATGAACACAGCTTGAAAACGTAATTAGACAATACTTTTTAAACAGCATTAAGGCAACTTAAAATATGGTTTACAAAAATGGCATTGTTGTAAATACAGATCAAACAACGGTTTAAGTATTAACAAAACAGCACCAGAAAAACAATAAAATTAAAGGCAGATGACTTGGGCTTTTTATATAATAGTAAAAGCTGAACGTTTTGTCCAATGGCAACATCCTTGATATTTTTGTTGACAATAATTTACTTTGGTCTGATCATATAAATTTCATTACAAAGAAAACAAACTTCTATCTTTACCATTAAGAATATTAAAGTATTTTATTCCAAAAGAATACCGTGTTACGTTCTACATGAGCTATATTCAACCCTCATTTTGACAATTGAAATATAATATATGCAAATAATCTGTTAACTATTGTATGTGAATAGGTATGTGTGAGATGGTTAATGATTGATTAGAATCTGCAAACATCTGTACATTAGTTGAGGTGGCCTCACCGTAGTTCAGTTATGTTTTGTAGCTCAATAAATCACCTTCATTAAATAACGTCTGTATTATTATTATTATTATTATTATTATTATTATTATTATTATTA
>JAECUM010023453.1:0-12192 GCA_016617855.1 Megalonaias nervosa
TATATATATATATATATATATATATATATATATATATATATATATAGTCACAGACAAGGACACACCCTTGCATTTGCAATGTAATTAAGTTTGATAAAATGCTCATCGGTGCCTATTGTTTCAACTCTAAAATGTAATTCTGCAGGTATTCACTTTCCTCTATGAAAATTGTTAAGTCACTTATACCATTTTTTAGCTTCTATTTTCATTTGTATTGATTACAGATTTATTAGACACACTTCTGATTGAAACATGAATGAAGGTTTAAATGAAGAAAGAAGAGGAATACCAACACAGTATGGTTAGTTACTTGAATCATGTAGTCACCGGCGAGTACATTGAAACGAGTGAGGAATATTTAACAAAAACGAAATGACGAATTACCAAGAGTTAATTCACACATATCAACTTATTTACAGTTGAGCTAAGTTATTATCCTGCTTTAATTAGCACCGACAATAGAGTTTTATCCTCCCTCTGTCTCTCTGTCTCTGTTTATTTATGTCTCTGTCTGTCTTTGTTTGTCTCGGCCTCTCTGTCTCTGTCTCCACATTTCTCTCTCCTTTCCGTTGGTTGGCTTGTCTGTAAATTATACCATTATTCATACCTCTAGACATCGTCGCACCACAGAGGCGGAAATCCGCTAAACTCGGTTGTTCACAGAATTTCGCCCGTAGCTTGCAACGATGGGACAGAAATGGTCGACTCGAACCTGTCACCAACTTTGAATTTGGAGGGACCGACAAGGGACGAGGTAATACAGGCATGCTGTAGAATGGAGTTGGATTGCTAATTCGATTTCAAGTTGAAATTTGTCTTCTCGGTTTAAACGGCTAATTGGATTTTTATTAGCGTGGTAATTATTTCTGAGAGAAATGTAACCTTCAAAGGTCATGTTTAATTTAGTTTTGTTCATACAATTGATTAAATCGCTGTATTTTAAATACGAGGGCTTGTCTTGTTCTATTCTGTACTTCTGTTTATTCCAGCCATTGCATTTCATATTTTATTTTATTAATTATTCGATCCGGGAATAACAATGTGGTCTATCATCCCCTAGATAACAATAACCGTCACCACCTACACGTAACAAAGTGGTCGCTCGTGTAGGGATTAGGACATTTTATTCGAGTGAAAAGTCCTAGCAAATAAAGAATAGTACCAAAAGTATCCAGACATTGATAATGTCTGTTGTGCTTGTTAAGAAATCTCGACTGGAGTGAATCGAACCATTGTCTGCTCAGCTTATACGTTCTGTGCATACAATTGTATTGCCATTTATTTTCGTATTGTAATGATAACATTGAAAGTGTGTGATGCACGCGCATTTGCTATTATTCATTTTGTTTGGGAAGAAAACACCTATCGAACCCAAACATACATTAGCAATGGAGAAGCTGAGGATCGAAGCCGAGTCCAGAAGGGGTGAAGATCTGAATGAGCATTCAGGATCTACATTATTCGATCTGAAGACAGACGACCAATACTGATCACCATGCCCATTTTCAACGACAACGACAAAATCATTGACAACTTTTTGATGCAGTTAAAAAAATTTGGGACTGGTCCATCAAATACTTAAAGACCAGTGGGCTATCATTGTTTCAACATTCTTACATGTAGCCGCAAAGGACGTCTACGATAATGTGACACCGAATGACGTAGACGACTCCGACGCCCGAAAGAAAGAATTACTACGGCTCTATGAGATATCGTCTGAAACCTTCCGAAAACTCTTCAGAGAGTCGTCGAAAAGAGCCAACAAAACAAATGCGGAATTTCATGTAAGCGTGCGAGTACTTTCTGAGGAATGGATAAAAATGACGTGTACGGCCCTAAGGCATACGCAAAGAAAATTTTGAAAGAGCACGTATTAAGTAAGTAGAGTAAAGATCTAATCGTGTTCTTAGTGGAGCGTGAGTTCTCAACCTTGGAAAATATCAGCATAATGTCCGAGCGTTACCAGTGTGTACACTCGAGTCCAACCAAATGGGGTGGCAGGGACCGATCCGGCTTCAGCTAACCTAGGAAAGCCACTAAAGGGGAACCCCAAAGACGGAATGGTCAGAACGGTTGGAGGCTAGGGGCCGGTAATCCTAGCCGTGATTGTTCCTGTGGGACAAGGAAGACCCGGAGTGCAGATAAGGGTACCTTTGGGAAAAAAGAGGATCTCATGTGTCGTTAAGAATTGTGGGAAGTTTCGTCCGACAACGATTAATGCGGTAACTCCGCACACTGTTAAGATTGATGAACACAGCGGTAGCTGTAGTTAATGGTGAGATGGCAACCGTGCTGCATGATACCGGTTGTAGCTATCCGGCCTTCGTAGACAATATGTTATGCCTGGGGATTATATAGGCAAGACGGCTGAAGTCCAGCTTGCTAACAGGGCTTAAGAGTCGCTCCCTGTCGTTAACATTGACCTAGAGACGCCGTATGCGTAAGGGGGAATGGAAGCAGCATGTTTGTTAGGATCTCTTACGACGTGATTCTAGGGTGGAGGTATGCGTTGCCACAACATAACCCTGTGACGTGAACACTTGTGGACGTGGGGTGTGTTGAGACGAGAGCTATGAAGCGAACGTCATAATCAAAACAACTGACGCTCACAACTTCGCCCATAGACAATTTATTACCTGGCGATTTGGGAAAACTTAAAGAGGAAGACTTGACTCTCAACAATGTACACAGGTATGCAAAAGACGGATCCATACGGAAATTGCCAGAAGGCGGGGTGAAGTTCGCGTTTAAACGAGATACTCCAGGAATGGACCAGGTATGTTTAAACAAAAACAACATTCCGAGATCTAAGCAGTCAGAAGTGCTTAGGCTGACACATGAGGGTCTATTTGGAAGCCTCATTGGCGTGGCAAAGACAAGAGATTGGATAGTGAGGGAATTCTATTGGCCAGGTGTGTATGGGGATGTGCGGAGGATTTGTTTGTCTTGTGATAATTGCCAGCGGGTGATATCTAATACCTCCCATCGACCAGTGCAACGAGAAACCACTCTACTGCTTGATGAGACTTTCTCGAGGGTGGCGATGGATCCGATAGGTCTGATAAAGCCTGCGTCGGAGAGCGGGAATCGTTATGTATTATCGAAAACTGTTACACCATATATTACCCGGAGGCCGTTGTGTTGATGAAATTTGACTCAGTTACGGGGGCTAATGTTTTCTCAGGAGTTTGGTCTAGAGTTGGTGTTTCTGAGGAAATATTATATGACCATGGTACGCCTGGGAGCCAGGTGATGGACGAGGTATACGGGTTACTGTCTATAAGACACCTGACTACCACCCCGTGTCACCCGCAGTGCAATGGTCTGGTAGAGCGTTTTAATGGCACCCTGAAGCAAGCTCTGATGAAGCATTTTTAAGGTCGACCCAGGGACTGTGATCGATACCTCCCTGCGTTACTCTTCGCGTACCACGAAGTACCAGGGGCTAGTTTAGGATTTCCACTTTTTGAATTAGTTTACGAAAGGACAGTAATGTGACCTATGGCTGTATTGAAGAAAGTATGGACGGATGAACAGGAATCTGAGGAGGTACCTATAACATATGAGTATGTTATCGATCTCTGCAACAAGCTGGAGGAAGTTTGTAACTTGGTACAGAAGAATCTCCAAGACTCACAATGACGTCAAGGCAAGTATTACAATAGAAAGACGGACGAACGACATTTCGGGGTGGTGGCAAAGTATTGCTGTTTTTGCCATTAGAGCACAACAAACTTGATGTCCCTTGGAAGATACCGTTCATTGTAATAGAAAGAAGGGTGGACAGAACTGCCATAGGAGACAAAGAGAAACTCTACCACGTCAACCTTATGAAACGTAATCGCGAAAGAGAAACACATACAGAGTTCGTGATTACTACAGTTGTGAATGAAGAACCCGGCGACAAAGGAGGGGAAACGGAAGTAATTCCTAGAAGTCGTTTCATGAAGGAAGCAACCTACTTCGACATAAGGAGGTGGAGTCGATACTCCAAAACTATTCAAGCATCTTGACAGAACTATCTAAAAAGACGGATTTGGAGTTGTTCAGTTTGAAGTTACTGGACGAAACTCCAGTGAAACTGAAACCATATCCAGTACAACACCCGAATATTAAAAATTGTCCAGAATGAAATCCAAACTATGATCGACTTGGGAGCCATAAAGCCAGTGGAATCAGCCTATAGCTCTCCAAATGCTTTGGTGCAGAAAAGTGACAGCACGCACCTATTTGGTGTGGATATTGGAAATTAAACAGGATTACAGAATTTCAGTTAAAAATGTTACCGGATCCTGAGTCCATATTTGCCGAAGTGACCATAGCGAAATAGTTTTTTGAAAATTGGTCTGTCAAAGAAGTATTGACAAATTCCAGTCCGAACTGAAAAGAGAGCAAGAATTGCCTTTGCAACTCCTGACTTAACGTACCAATGGGAAGTCATGCCATTCGGGGTCCAGAATGTGCCAAATGTCTTCACCCGACGTATGATGAGGAAATTACTCGAACCGTAAAGATGGACTGAGAAATGTGTCTGAGACAATTGAAACTGACCGCACGATTTTCTTAGTGTCATGTAAGGTTTAGGAAACTGACCTACCTATTCCACACCCTCAGCGTAGACATGTTAACCCCAGGTAACTCTGAAGTCTGTCAACATAACGACGCGGTACGACCCACGACTAAGACATAAATTTGATCTTTCTTGGGACTGGCAGGATATTATCGTTGGTATGTTGATAACGTTAGTGCTCTTGTTAGCCCAGTAACTGACTTGACACGGAAAAAGGCTCCGATGTAAGTTATATGGGCAGATGCTTTTGTGCGAGCATTTGAGACGCTAAAGGACAGGCTGACGTCAGACGCAGTAGCAAAATTATCGGACTTGACAAAGGACTTACGTCATATGTACCGACGCTTTTGACAGGTTTAGGGGCAGTACTATTGCAAGAATATGGTAGAAACTTATTTCCGGTTACCTATTGTAGTAGGAAAATGTTCACTGCAGAACGCAGTTACACGGTCTCTGAGAAAGAATGGTTGATAAAAGTTTTTGAGCTATCTAAATTCCAACGTTACTTGCATGGAGGAAAAATTATTTTGGAAACTGACCACCATTCAGCCATTATTTCTTCAGAAGTACTAGGTACAGGTGTGGTATATTAAGGAGTAGCGAGAATGTACGGGCTGATTATCTGAGTAGACAGGTGGAGTTTGAGGTGAAGGGTTGCCTTTTGGATGTATAGATGGTAACTTGGGATACAGCTAGTAGAGAGCAAAATCTCGGATTATACTCTTCATGGGGGTGGGGGTCTACGAAACAGTGTGAATTTTGTAATATGTTATGGCACATATAACTAAGTGAAAGTTGCAAGTCTAGATACAGTGTTTAATCGCTAGACGGTGTTTTTTAATATCCCTGTTGGAGACATGATTGATTTTTAATTACCGTCCCTTCGATAACGCCCAGACAGACTCGAGAAGCAAGGTGAATTTGTGGTTATGTACAGGAAAAATGACAGCGTTGAAATGATGCTTAGAAAATTTTTATACTAGTTGAAATAAGTGTCATAAAATGAAACTTTCCGAAACATCGGTATTAGGGAGGCGCAGAAATATGAGCAGCTACTCAAACGTGGATAGGCGTGTGTTCATTTTTGGTGGTTAGATAAATTTAATCCTGATTGCCTAATCTAAAAAAGGGTTTGTATTTCCCAGTTGAAATTCAATGTTTTAAGTATTCTTTCTCCCAAAATTACTCAGTCTAAGTTTTATTTTGCTGCGGAAAAAGTGGTGTTGACTCGGAGATTAGTAGGATGTACGTTCTAGTTAAAATTGTCCAAGGGACGGGTGTGTTGAAGTTTGAGGAACACGGAACCTTGAAGGTACAGAGATTCTGCTACGATAGAAGCAGGCGAGTACCGAAAGCACAAGTTGTGTCAGTCTCGTGCAACTTGTCATTTATATGAGTTGGTAATTATTTGTTTGAAAATTTATTTGCTTAAATTCATGCATCAAGTTTGCTTTGATATGAGTTCGGAAGATACTTGCTTGCATTCTTTTGTCCTCAATGTTATATGACGCATTTACGCTAAGAGTTTCAAACATTATTTCCTTGACAAGAATCTTGAAATAATTGCTCGAATTTATTAGGTAAATATAATGCGAATCATGTAGGCTAGGAATTAATTTTACTATGTCTGGAAATGTTATGCCAATGAATTGCTACTTAGAAACTATTTTAGTTAAGACATAAAGTGAATTTCATTAATTCATTAGTATAATTAGGACGTCAATTCTTTTATCCAAGAATCGATGATATTAGCATTGAGCGCGCCTGCCGGTCGACATTGAGTCAAGTTAGTAATTTAGAGTTAAGAGAATGGTGTAATGGTTTATTAAGAAGTTTGGATTATGTTATAGTTCAGTTAATGGTACTAAATAGCCCGTTAGTGAGAGACAATAATTTTACGTACTAAGGTTTGTACATCAGCTGTCAGGTTGCGAATTGGCCCATATTAGCATCTGTTTCTGTTGAATTACGATATGACGATATCTGACGGAACGAAAGAGTTGGCAATGTTCAGTATTAGAAGTAAAGGCCCGACAAATATTAGATTGCATATTTATTTATTTTAAAAGGGAAATAGCTCCTTATATGCACCCATACAGAGGACAAATAGAAAAGACAACCAAATTACGGAGAGAGAGAGAGAGAGAGAGAGAGAGAGAGAGAGAGAGAGAGAGAGAGAGAGAGAGAGAGAGAGAGAGAGAGAGAGAAGAGGAGAATGAGGAGAAAGGATGAGGGAGGAGGAGGTGGAGGAAAAGGAATCTAACCTGTCACCAACATTAAAATTAGGGGGAAAGGCAAGGAACCAGGTCATACAGGCATACTAAACAATTGAGTTCGATCGCTCACTCGATTTCATGACACTTGTCTTATCGGTTCAACGGAACGGCTAATGACATTTTTTTTAAAAAATAAACTTAGTAATTATTTCTAAAAGAAGTGTATCCTTCAAATGTCATGTTCAATTTTATTTCGTTTTTATAATTGACTCAATTGTTATATTTTACATACGAGGGCTTTTGTTTTTCTATTCTATAACTCCGCTCAGTTCTCTTGTGTATTCCATCCATTAAATTTCATCTTTTATTTTATTATTTACTCTGTCCGGGCAATAACCGATTGGTCGATCATCTCCTAGATATCGATAATGACGACCACCACGTAATAGTGCTTCCGTGGTTGCTGGATATCATACGTTTCAGTCAAAACGGATTTGTTCAGCAGTCGCAGCTTTATCAGCAGTCATGAAAGATGGCATGATTTGGTGTATTGAGAAGCAAATTAAAATTTTAAATGTAACATTTTATTTCTGTCTGAAAGCTGCGGCTGCTTTCTATTCATGGAATAACTCCTCTAATCCCAAAATAACTGTTATATGCTCAACCTAATAAGTTTTACAGAAAACGTGTGTACGACGTGTTTTTTTTATGAGGACATTAAGATGCAAATACAACGATTTTAGAAATTGTGTATTCTGTGTCAGGTCAAGAAAGGGCAATGGATACAATATTTTGAAACGAATGGATGGATGTTTTACAGCAACGCAACTTAACTAATTATCCGACCTGGTGGCGAGTGGTGCCACACTAACCACTGTGCCACCGAGGCTTCTAGGCAGTATCAGGAATGACCGATACTATTAATTCACGTCACCCTCTATCACTTATTAAAGCAGCTCAAAGTGAATCCTGTCTGCGGTAATCAGATCTGACTTGTCAAATACACACCGACTTCAATTCAGACACTCAAGAAATCAATTTCCGCAAAGATTTTATCGTGATGCAAGGGCACATGAATTGAGAGTCTAAAAAGTTTTAATTATGTTCTGTAAAATTGGAGACAGAATAGAATATTTTTTTTTCTCGAATTGGAGTGTTGTGTACTGCAGTGTTAAATGATCAATTCCACGCTTTTGGCATAATTTTATATTACACCCCATTTTCCCAACATAATTTGACTTAGTCACAGACTAAATTAACAATGATGACTATTTACTGATAGTTTGTACCAAAAATATTTATTTAGCAGACACTTTAATTTTTGACGAAGTTCCTAATGTTGAAAGTCTGTTTAAATCTTTATCATACTTAAAGGATTAAAATCCAAATTTAATTTACTTTTGGTTTGTTTTGATCCGTAAATTTTTTATTTTATAATTGTGAAGAAATGCAGGGAAATATTGTTAAAGATCCGAATAAGAAGAATAATGTACGATTTTTAACTAAATGTGAGACCTTTAGTACTAATGGATTCTCTGATGGTTTTGTATTGAAGGCGAGTCATATAGGTATTGAGTTGGAGTCATATAGATCTTGAGGGCGAGTCATACAGGTATTGGGTGAAAGTCATATTGGTATTGAATTATAGTCATATAGGTACTATGTGCGGGTCATAGAGGTATTGAGTGCGAGTCATATAGGTATTGAGTGAGAGTCATATAGGTATTGAGTGCAAGTCATACAGGTACTGAGTGCGAGTCATATAGGTACTGAATGCGAGTCATATAGGTACTGAGTGTAAGTCATATATATGTACCGAGTGCGAGTCATATAGGTGTTGAATTCTAGTCATATAGGTATTGAGTGCAAGTCATATAGGTGTTGAATGCGAATGATACAGGTGTTGAATTAGAGTCATGTAGGTATTGAATGAAAGTCATGTAGGTATTGAATGAGAGTCATATAGGTATTGAATGAGAGTCGTGCAAGTCATATAGGTGTTGAATGCGAATGATACAGGTGTTGAATTAGAGTCATGTAGGTATTGAATGAAAGTCATGTAGGTATTGAATGAGAGTCATATAGGTATTGAATGAGAGTCATGTAGGTATTGAATGAGAGTCATATAGGTATTGAATGAGAGTCATGTAGGTATTGAATGAGTCATGTAGGTATTCAACGCGGTCATATTAATATACCTCCTCCAGACTTTTAACCTAAATATAGACTGACCCTTTTCTGCAGTTACATAACATACATAAATAAAATAATAAAAAAAATATTAGTAAAAATCATTTCTTATCCGTTTTCCCCTGTGAAGGTGAAGAAATTATGTTACAGCCTGAAAAATGAAAATGTGATTTCTATGTAAAATGAAGGTTAATGCTTGTAAATAAAGTATTTTTAAAATTTAATATTATAAAATCTAATTTAGTTTGGATTTAAACAAAATTATTTTTGCAGCCAAATACTAGATTCACAAAGTTTGGTTTTGGGGTTATTTTGTAACGATTTTGTGAGCTGAAATTCATTTCATAATTTAATTAGTTTGATTAGCCTATAGATATAGAATATATGTACATTTTTAATTAGCATACAAATTGATTACGCTTCTCCTTTTTTAATAATCGGGTAAATAAGTTACTGACTTGACAATTCAATCCAGACTTGTCTTGAAAATGTTCATCTGCGTCTATTTAATTTCGCTGCGTGTACCAAACATACAGTATTTTTTAACATTTGGGATATATTTGTACTTAATATTTAATACTTAGCAAATAAACGTGTTATATTGTTGCTTATTGTCGATACTGTTACTTGCTAATTTTCTACGGCAACTTAGTAAATAATGAGGGGATCAGGAGCACAGGCTAGAATTTAAATAGCAATGAGTTTTTTGGGGGGCGTGGGCACATCCCATTTACAGTACTGTTGCATAAAAGTAAAATCTGAAGAGAACAGTTCCATAAAAATCACAAGGCCACTTTAACTACAACACACACACACACACACACACACACACACACACACACACCTATCAACCTAACTTTTATTTATTTAGGATATAACAGTTTGACAGTTTGTTTCAAAGACTAAATGAGATATATTCAAATGTGATTAGATTCAGCATGGAATAAAAAAATTCACGTGAATCTTGAACAAATGGGAGATGTCGTGGAGTCGAACTGACGGCTGATGAAACAAATGAAAAGGCATTTATTCAGGATGCTGTCAATATCAAACATACTGTCACTGACTGGTATCGGAAACTTCATCTTCAAGTGAGACACATCACCAGAACCTGCCCAAACTGCAGTTATTATACTTCCTTGAAGGCAGAAAGCATGAAATTAAGTCTCCAGACACTTCGAAAAGTGTGCCTACTTTGAAACCTAGCTACAGTTTTTCTTGTTTTTGTTGTAGATTTGCATGGTGTGTGTATATAAGGCAGCATTTTATTCTTTTTGTGTCCATTAGTTACAGAGGCGTGATGAGATTTGTCCCATATTTTAGCAAAAGCCCAAATGCACTCATCTGTCTGTCATCCATGTGGCAACTATTTTTCAAAAAGAATTATGTATCGTTTGGGTGTTAGACACAATCAGATACAGGATTCATCAATCATTCATGTAGTGAATTGGTAGGGTTGTTGCTCTGGGATTCATATTATCCACGGTTCAGGACCAAGCTACCCAAACCAATGTCATACTTTGAAGTAATGAATCAACGAGAGAAGTAAGACGATTCATTTAAGGATTCAAACAGTTATTTGCAAAACCGGGTTTGGATATTTACTTACGGTTTTGCTAAATATATATTCTCAAGTTATTTCTGTGATTCAAAACATGGTACAGGCAATTAAAATACTATGTTAAGTTTTTCATTTATTGCATACAATAGTAAGGAATGTTCTTCATTTCTAAGATCTAGAATACAGTGATGTTTCTCATCCAGTAGTAATGTAAGTGTTTCGTTACAATTATGCGCTGAAAATGTTTAAAATACAGTAGCAGCAACAAGCTTTGAGACCAGCCAGGAGTTCCATGCTACAGACTAGTTGCCCCCCTCCCCCCAGCGATTGCCATGAATGCCTCAATGGTAGTAATGGAAGTGACCTCGCGATTACGCGATTAGTGTGCTCTTATTGAGTAGTTGAGAAATGGTGACATATGTTGTTGTTTTCATGCAGTAATATTTGAAGTGTTCTCATGTTAGTCTTTTTTGTTTAATGCTGTCCGATTGTAGTCCGCTTTTGCCCGCGCCAAATTATGTCCTTACTATATTAAATTCCCTTGCGTGGCTTAATTCTCATTTTCGACCTAATACGGTAGACTGCCGACAATATGATTTTAATTTCAGTTTCTCGGCTTTGTGTTTACCAATCCTTAAAACGCCCCTAAATCCAAGACAAGGTCAATTGAAATTTCGGACATTGCATGAGAACCTCAGGAATATATTCGTTAAAATCTGTTTAAGAAATCATTCAGATTTTAAGTTACCAATAAGGTTGCAAACAATTGAGACTTTGTAGGATTTCTAGGTGCAGTATTTCAAAATAAAGATATAATTAGTATCTGCGCATGTTACTGAAAGACAATTACTCGAACTGTTTTCTTTCATAGTCTTTTGTATAATATAATTATTTCCAATTTTTATTTTCATTGCTCATGTTCTGCACTGATTAATAAGAGGAACTATTGTCAAGGCATCAGAAAGATAGTGTCTTGACGGAAATATCGGGTTTCACGTTGATGACTCATCGGGAGTTTTAGTTAAAGCCACAAATTGTACTCTTTAATTGATCTAATATTTTCCAGATAACATAATAGAATATGCAGCGTACGAGGAGATCTAATCTTGAAGACGACTGCGAATACTTTTGGGATGTTCACCATAATAGAGCGATTTTATCTTTACTAAGTAGGAGCAAGTAGGGACTGGCGGGTTGATGGACACATTAATTACTTAATAATATGAGGTGCTGTTTTCACCTAAGCTTAAATATCTAATTTATGTTTTTCTCTATTTTCTGACATGTAAAGCAAAGGTGATATATAGGTGGTCCTTTTCTGAGAATGTCGTCGCTCTTTATGTTGCAGTTGTTATTACCGTTAGCGTAGTCATCCTCATAAAGCCTTTGCCTCTAACAATGTTTCTTTGACAGAGTTATATTCTACATCATTGAGATTGTATCGCTAAACTGGTTCTGAAGCGATATATTGTTCTAATTTTGGAGGGCAAACAGAGGTGACAATGACCGTTCTTTCTTGCTGTAATGACTCTGCCATGAATATGCTTTGGATGAGTAGGCGAGACACAGCATTCTGTGGAGATCTTGTTAAAGCAAATATTGATTGACCCACTATCATAGTCTCTATAACAGAGGGCGTAATCGGATCAGAAATG
>JAECUM010023455.1:0-29388 GCA_016617855.1 Megalonaias nervosa
CTTGCAAAAAATCCTGCGGGCGCCCATGTATGTAAGCTTCATATAATCTCTACACCTGAACGAATTTATATTTCAATTAAGTAAATGACTTGAAACTGCCATATTATCATTATCGCCGTCGGCGGCCGTTATAAACTTTACGCGACGTCACACAATGGATTTGTTTACAATGGCTACGCTGATGAAACAGGTGATGCCGAACATGACAAATTATTTACTTAGTAATCAGGCTATTTACTAACAAAAAATTATTGTGCTGAAACTAATGTAGAAACTGATTATTTTAATTTTGATTAAGTACAGGGCATGCTTTATATGTTTTCAAGCAATAGTTTCAGTGATCACAACATCGACAGTTTACTTTCACACGAGTCGGAAATCATCCTAAACCTAAATTCCAGCAAGCTTAAAAAAGGCACTGTTTAATTGAAAGTGAACATAACCCTAGGTTTATTGTCTTTAAATTTGTATTTTCTGAAAATATTTCACTCAAACAACATGTCTAGTTATAATGCATAGAGCACTGCCGTGATCACGTACCAACGTAGTCTTGATAAAACAAACGCTTCCGTGCCGTCAGTGAGAGATTTGTCACAGAGTGCTTCACTGATTTCTGTCACAGATACAAGTCGGTTGGTAAAACTTCATGGAAGTGTGTGTGTGTGTGTGTGTGTGTGTGTGTGTGTGTGTGTGTGTGTGTGTGTGTGTGATTCGGATTTTTAACGCAGCTTTAGCAATTTTCAGTCATATCGCTGCGATGTCTGCAGCGTGGCAGTTTATAGTGATGTCTAGCAATGGGACATGTAGCATGATCTTCCACCCAGTCACATTATTCTGACACCAGGCCGACCAGTCCTAACACTAACCCTTTAATGCTTAGCGCCTAGCGAGACAGCTGTTAGTACCATTTTTATAAGTCTTTGGCATGACTCGGCCGGGGTTCGAACCCGCGACCTCCTGCATCCGACGGTACACTGTTTAATAACACGGACGAATGTAAGTTAAGCATTGGACTAGGCTTGTAAATATAATGTAAACAAACATCTAACAGCGCAGACGCATCACGAGTGTACTTTGTAGTAGCTTAATCAATATGAATATTGCATACTGAGGTTAGATAGTGTATGCCAGCTGATCACCAATGTTAGAGCCATTCCATGAAGTACATCCAAGCTGATCACCTATTTTAGGGCCATTCTATGAAGTGTATGCCAGCTGATCACCTATGTTAGAGCCATTCCATGAAGTGTATGCCAGCTGATCACCAATGTTAGAGCCATTACATGAAGTGTATGCCACCTGATCACCTATGTTAGAGCCATTCCATGAAGTGTATGCCAGCTGATCACCAATGTTAGAGCCATTCCATGAAATGTATGCCAGCTGATCACCTATGTTAGAGCCATTCCATGAAGTACATCTAAGCTGATCACCTATTTTAGAGCCATTCCATGAAGTGTATCCAAGCTGATCACCTATGTTAGTGCCATTCCATGAAGTGTATGCCAGCTGATCACCAATGTTAGGGCCATTCCATGAAGTGCATCTAAGCTGATCACCTATTTTAGAGCCATTCCATGAAGTGTATGCCAGCTGATCACCAATGTTAGGGCCATTCCATGAGGTACATCCATGCTGATCACCTATTTTAGGGCCATTCCATGAAGTGTATGCCAGCTGATCACTTATTTTAGGGCCATTCTATGACGTGTATGCCAGCTGATCACCTATTTTATGGCCATCCTATGAAGACTCAAGCTGGTTATCTATTTTAGGGCCATCCCATGAAGTGCATCTAAGCTGATCACCTATGTTAGGGCCATTCCATGAAGTGCATCTAAGTTGATCACCTATGTTAGGGCCATTCCAGGAAGTTTATGCCAGCTGATTACCTATGTTAGGGCCATTCCAGGAAGTGTATGCCATCTGATCACCTATTTTAGGGCCATTCTATGAAGTGTATGCCAGCTGATTACCCATTTTATTGCTATTCTATCAAATGTATGCCAGCTGGTCACCTACTTTAGGGCCATTCCGTGAAGTGTATGCTTCTGATCACCTATTTTATGGCCATTCTATGAAGTGAATGCCAGCTGATTACCTATTTGAGGACCATTCCATGAAGTGTAGTCCAGCGAATGACTTTTTGTACGGCCATTCCGTGTTTTATAGACATTCCTCTTTGTGCCTTTAGATCTTTGTATTACCTACATGTGTGCTTGTATATGAGAGAAACTGAAAACAAAATGAAGCCGGAAGAAGATACTGTTATGTATTAATACATTTCAAATGCAATTACCATGCATGTGTCGAATAAACTTGACTTATTGACTAGATCGGCATTCAGACAACTTGACATTTACAAATACAAGATTTAGACATATTGACCTTAAGCTAAATGATTACAGCGCTCTTCCGCATGATTTTTGATGTGTGAGATTCTTCTGGGAATTCGATGGCAAGCGTCGCTTTGATTGTTTGTCGTAAAAAATGTTAACGTACCCGTCTTTGTGTGAAACATTTTCCTCTTTCAGCTTCTAAAATTTCACAAAACGAACGTTATACATCTGTGCACTTATTATTATTATTATTATTATTATTATTATTATTGCTGTTGTTCCACTCTTCGTTCAAACGCAATATTTCATATAAAGCAACTGAACCTTTCACGTGAAATAGAATCTTTATAAATACGCAAAATATGACCTTTGTACGGGTATGAAATTAACGTATCAATGCTTTATAAAGGCAAAAGAAGGCAACCCCTCAATGAAAGCTGATAGAGATCACCGTGTAGATCATCTTTCACTGGTAGTATCCCATGCACAGATTTTGAAAGTTTTGCCGTCTAATTACTCATATTTTAAATTTTAATGGGACTTCACTTAAAACAGAATTTCTCGGCATTACCGCCATCGTTAAACGTTTTTATTGTACTAATACTGCTTCTGCTCCTTCAGGTTTTATCGTAACCGGAGAATAGCACAACAACAAGTTCTTCTACTACTACGATCACTAGGAACAACAACAATAACAATATATGTCACTACTACTATTACAATAAACAGTAACACTATATGCCTTTAATACTACTACTACTACTACTACTACTACTACTATTTCTACTACTATTACAAGGAACAATAAAAATATATGCCTGTGCTACTATTACTACTATTTCTACTATGATAATGATGATGTTGTCTGCACACACACACACACACACACACACACACACACACACACACACACGTTGCATGGTTTTGGAATTGCCATATAATATAGGTCATACAAGCTCGTATTATCTGTGTTGATCATCGACAGTCATATGGCGATATTTTTTAGTTCATAACTGTCCTTAGATTTTTATTCTCTTCCACTGAGTTGGAGGTCTGGGACTATCTACACGTTGATACAAAATTATTACTACATTAACCCATTCCACAAGCACGGATAATTCTGTAATTGACTTTCATTGGAACCAACACGGTAGTCGGATTATGTGACATTTGTAATGCCGGGAGTTTTCGCGACACAAAAAGCAAGTCTGTATAAATGATGAATCATTTCTGGAATCGATCGCGCCAACTGTCTAAAAACATCATCCAGATTTAATCTCCTTATCCCGCTGAGAGTTTGTCGCCATTTTGATAGATTGAATTAAGGCACGATGTAGGTTTCAACTTAATCTTTTTCTTAAAAAAATAAATCAATGAGCAAACAGCTTCGTGCCTGGGAGGTAAATAATATTTACTGGATCGAAATATCAGTTGTCAAAATTTCTTTGAAAAACGAATTTCAAACATCAGCTTTGGGTTTTCATTTTTAATGACCTAACCACCGTCATAGTCCTATGTCGCTCCCCACGTATTCGTAACAAAGGAATCGCCGATTATCGTTTTAGCAACTCCAAAGAAATTTTTATAGATCGGAGAGCAATTAATTTGTATTTTGGTCAGGTTCAAGGTAACACACATATATCAATTAATCCTTGATGAATGCGACTAAAACAATGTTATATAGATTAAAATCAAACCAGCAGTTATCTAACCTAAGTGTAATTATATTATCAGGTTAAAATGTTAATAATACAATGTAATAATACATAGGTAGCATTTTTAATATTAAATTTCAGGCATCAGCTTTGGGTTTTCATTTTCAACGACCTAATCATCGTCGTAGTCCTATGTCGCACTCCAGCTACCCATAACAAAGGAACAACCAGTACGTAACGGAGAAAAAAAAATCATCGTTTCAGGAACTGAAAGAAATTTTTATTGCTCGGAGATCACCGACATAAAAAAATATTATTATTATTGTTATTATTATTATTATTATTATTATTATTTTGTGATCAATCTTCAAGGTAACACACATGACAATTATTCCAAGATGAATTGGAAGAAAATAATGTAATATAGATTTAAATTAAACCAGCCGTTATCTAACCAAAGAATAATTGTCATGTTGAGTTTCGCCAGATAAAAATGTTTAATAATATAATATAACAATACATAGGTAATATTTTTAATATTTAAATAAAATTCTGACAAAGTGCGATAAACTATGCTCTGCATCTTGTATAACCGGCTGCCAGTTTCCTGCAAGAACCATGACTACCACTTGTTTAGTGCCAAGCATTCGCAACTTTCAGGTCAATCCTATGGATCATACTGTATGTCGATCGATAGTTCCCATTCGTCCACTTTGGTTGTTTACCAACAAGGACTGACCGAGAAGTTACGAATGATAGAACAATTTTATTTTTTTTCATTCGTAATATTAAACTTTGCAAGTTCCGTTTTAATATTTATTTAAACCTATTGCTTCTATTTAGGCTTTATGGGGTTGCGAACTACAAGCAAGATTTACTTACCTCCAAATTTAAAGAGCTTCAGAACGTACAAAACTACACACCTTCGAAAATGAAAACTGACAAAAGGAAGTGCTGCAATAAGCACCGGCAATTTTACACTTTGCAAAAACACATATTACCAGTTTTTTTTTTTAATTAATTCTTTAGTTTAAATTAGCTCCAAGAGATTATTAGACTGACTTCAGTAAGTCGTGAAAATTTAAAAAGTAATGGAGCCACGTGTTTGGAACTAATGTGTTGCTCTTATCATACAATCGTGACTTCAGAGTAGGTCGGCGTATGGATAATACCCAAAACTGGATAGTAAATCACCAGATATCAGAGTCGCTTATTTAGCGAATATGGCGCAGAGTGTCGTAATATATCGGTCAGTCTTACAGCCAACCCAATGTCAGAAATAGCCAACGTTGTCTTAATAGAATGAGGTTTCTTTCTGCGGTTGCTGAGTCGAGATACATTTTGGTCTTGCAGAAATACTTGAGGTAGTTCCGAATGCAGTGCCAAGGTCCAGTGGTATCAGGCCACAGTTAATAGTTCCGATTCAGAATGTAGTCCCAGTCAATTTTTAGAGCGTTTTTTCCTGTCTCCTTTTGGTGGTGATACAAGAGTTAAATTTAGGCATTCTTGGTATGGATTTAAAGGCAATTGTTTATTCTTTAGAATATGAGCTTAAGGTATGGTTGTCTGTGTGTGTTTCGGCGACAGTGTACAGTGAGTAATAAGGTCTTGGTGATGATCCGGAAGTGAAACCTGTGTTCCATTGCACGCTGGTTTGTTCACAGTCCAGCCTTTCAAAAAAATGCCGGTGAACTTTTGACAAGAAATTCACCGTGAAGTCATCTTTGAAGGCATTTTAGATTAACATATGATTTGTATTGATTGTCACACAGTGGAAGGTTCAGTACTGAGAAACAAATGTAGAGAATATATAGTAAAATTAATTGTGTTCTATGTCCCTATGGAGGAGCTGATGCGGGCGGTCATAGTGTCATTCCGAGTGCACACATGAATATTTTGTTCTCTCTCTCTCTCTCTCTCTCTCTCTCTCTCTCTCTCTCTCTCTCTCTCTCTCTCGAAATGTCTGTCCAAGTATATATAAAACTTGTCCCTGTAATTTACTCGAACCTTATGCACAGTTCCATGCTAAAAATGAGAATGTGAATGGATCTTGTTACGATCTCTTATGGCACACATGTCCCAAAAAAACAATATCAGCGCGGTTTAATACATGCATATAAAGTCAGAAGTTAAAAACGCTATATGGACTAATGCGGAGACAATTACCTAGTCGAATGAAGTGACAGACTTTTGATAGGGTTGTACACAGTAAGACGTCGATGATATAATCATATATAGTTTATTACCGCGTAAGATCATGCCTTGTTTTAAAGACCATATAAATTTTATTGCACAAATTCATTTGCAATCACATACTGGTGTTAGATAAATATATTCAGAATATTACTTTTGCAGTTTCAGAAAAATGTTTTTCAGTTTATCGACTATTTTGTTTATTTCATGGGGGGGGGGGGATAAATAAGGAAAGATTTACTCAAGGAAGATCGATGTAACTTAAAATAATAATTATGTAATACCTGTAAATTTTTCCTGCATTTCACTGTTTTACAAATGAGTGCAGTAAACAATTGTAATTTTAGTAAGTAATACAGTTGTAAAAAAAATATTAATAAGAATCAAATTCTATGTACCAAAAATTACAGGACACCAAAATAGACAACAATTATGACATGTATGGATTAGTGATTTACGAAAACTTACATACATTACTGTGCATGTAATTTAGGAAACACTTCGCACTCTCAGCGTTGTCGCAGTATACTTCCCCTCTTCTCTCACAAGGGCGGGCGAACTTTGGCATTTATATTGTCATTATAGTGTCATTATAGTGTCATTTGTTCCTTATTTAATTTTGATACGTGATTTTGTTGTGGTATTTTTTGTTATACCACCCTATATGATTGTCTGGAATATGAATTAGAATTTCATTAATCTATCCCCTTTACCAAATTTCCTGAATCACAGACATTTTGCGCATATGATATTCTTTTTCATGATGAAATCAGACGACATTTTCATTTTTTAAAGCTCTAATTGCGTGGAAATTAACATCTTATCACCCAAGATAAAATACATTATTCATGAAATTGTTATTAGCATTCTTTTAAGATACGGGAGAGAGAGAGAGAGAGAGAGAGAGAGAGAGAGAGAGAGAGTCAGTGTGTGTGTGTGTGATTTAGATTTTTAACGTAGCTTTAACAATTTTTCAGTCCTATCGCTACGATGTCTGCAGTGTGACAGTTTATAGTGATGTCTAGCACTGGGGCATCATGCCGCAGACATATAGCATTATGTCCCACCCAGTCACATTATCCTGGCACCAGGCCGACCAGTCCTAACACTAACCTCTTAATGCTGAGCGTCAAGCGAGGCAGCTGTTAGTACCATTTTTTAAAAGTCTTTGGTATGACTTGGCCGGGGTTCGAACCCGCGACCTCCCGCATCCGAGTCGGACGCTCTAACCATTAGGCCACCGGAGTGGTCGATCGATCGATCGAGAGAAACACTCGCATGTCTCAAAATCACTCAGCTTTACCATTCTTCTGTAGAATGTTATTCGTCATGTTATTTGGTCTTTGATCAAATTAAACACTGTGCATGCATTTTAGAAAATATTCTCATTGTTCTAACTCATGCCGAGGTAGCAAAAACAGCACTATATAGTAAACAGTAGTTAAGGTAGTTAGTTCAATGAGACTCTTGCGTGAGTCTGAGAGATCTATACTAAGTGACAGTATGGTATGCAATAGATTGTTACATAATGGGTGATACGCACCATATATACCGCGAAATTTAGCAGTATTATCAGTTCATAAACGATAAGCGTAAACATGCTTATTATGTACTTTACATGATCTAAGATAGTATCAAGAACGCTAACGTGTCAACCAGGCGTTTATCAACACGTTGGTAAGCTTCGTTTTGAGTCATAAATTCGTTTCAAAAGACCTACACCACGCCCTTATATGGTGAAGATCTGACAAAGCCAAGCGGAAGGCCTGGTTAATCGAGATTATAGTTCAAGAGTTTTAAGCGGAGGAAAACTGTTACATTGTTGTTGCTAACAAAGCTGATGTAATCGTTCAGTTCGACCCAGAAAAATAATTTGCCAAGTCCAATGCACTTTGCAACACAGATGTTTCCTCTCAATTCGATAAAATATAAACATGAAACCCTCAAAATAAAGAATGCCGTGGAACTCCTGAATTGCGGTCTTTCACAAAGTTTTTAAGCAAACCACCTACTTCAAGTGAAGGGCAAAAGTATCATGCACTACTTCTGATTGTGCAGTGAAGTTTTTGGAAGAATAAAAAAGTAAAGAAAAAACAATCCTTACACAATAAATCTTTCTGTTTATAAAGGTATGACAATAACAAAATCTAGGTATCTTCTAATTGAAGTTTTATTTTCAAAAGTACTTTTTATAATAATAACATAATATTTTCGATTTCTCACAATGATCAATAGACCTTTGCTATAAACATGTATAGACACGAATAAAAACAAAATATTCCGCTTCCTTCTAATACTGAAAACAAAACTACAGCATATTTTTCTAATCGGCCGAACGCGTATTATAAATATTTGTCAAAATTTCTTAAGTTCTCTATCAATCTTTCATAGGAATTGGTATATTGTTGAAAAAGATTATGAGAAAAGATATGCCCTACACGTATGCGTCAATTAAGTAGGTGCGGAAAACACATTACCTGATATGCGATTTAGACCCCGATTTCACCAACAGGCCTTGAAGTGAAAGTCTAGGTTTTAGACATTTTAAAACATCTGCCAAGCTTAAATATTGTCCAACTGACGTGATCGATTGGATTAACCAATCAGAAATTGATAATATCACGTCTGAGTAGGTGATTTCCTCGGTCTTTATCCATCTAATAATGCCAACGACTAGTATTATCTTGAAACTGCCTGTTTTCTTTTTGGAGACATTATAAGAACAAATTTATTTAACAGATTTTTGAAACTTTATTTTGCAAAATTGGAAATTATTGAGTTTATAATTGCATTGTAAGACTGTGGATAAAGTCCGAGTAAACCGAATATAAACGGCGTAAAATACGTACGTAAAACAATGGATGAAAGGTCAATTATCCTGACTCACTGTGGCTATGCAATTAGTTATCTTTATTTTCTTCAGGATAATCCGTAGCCTGCATAACCGGTTCTACGCCATATACATCTTGATGACAGGAAAACATTATCAATAGCTACTGAGCGGATGATCGGTATTTTTGCTGTATTATCGAAAGTTTCAAGTTTTACAAATATTCTGGGCTTGGAAAAACAGTGGCAAAAAAGCAAAGACGTAAGTAGCAGTAAGGCCTATTTTATAATCTCTCTCTCTCTCTCTCTCTCTCTCTCTCTCTCACACACACACACACACACACACACACACACACACACACACGCACACTAAGCATTTGTTATTTATTTGTTTTATCCTGATTATCACCCTACAGTGACTCACTGTTTGCCCCATCAATCAAAACAAATATTTTTAGAAACGGAAGTTGTTACGGGCAAATTGAATTCAAACGACAACAACAGGCCATCCGATTGCATACGATTTAATCTCCTTTACAAGCTGATACCAATCTTTACAAGTCCCACGGTGAAATTGCCTTTCACATTTACATACATCGATACGTAGTAAAACATCTTGAAGGGTAAGAGACACAGATGTTTGAATAATTACGTTAGCTCATATAACTCGCAGAATATTTTTTGACTAGTTCAGTTGCACTTTGCTTAGATTTGCAATAAATCAATTTTCATTACTTTACTTTTCCCCAAAATATTTATTGTACTACATCACTTTAACAGTTCCTCTCAATATATCGGACTACGATGATGAATAAGCATTTTAATTAGTGTAGAGACAGGATAAAAATGTAAAAGAGGAAATACTAGTATACATCTTAAAGTCGACTGATGCAAGTTTATTATCAGTTATCAATCGAAGTGATTTATTCATGTAATTCCCACCCCCAAGTTTTATCTTACATATAATGTGGACGGTTTTCGTAACCGAAAGGAGAGAACTGAAAAAAATTTATTGCTATAGGGGAACGGGACCCGAGAAAAACGAAAGACAATTTATGAACGTATCGTGATAATGTTTATCACTTTTTATGGACACGGAGAATATAAAGTTCCTTACAAATTTATTGAAATAAATTTGGAAAATATGCAAGAACGAGATAACAGTCAGTTAAAAACGAATTTCAAAACAGAATGATCTGCGAATGTGGATCGATAATTTCTCAGTACAAAGACCGCAGAAAATGCCTAAGGTAAATGTAACGTTAAAAATACATTCTGCGCAATAAGAGCGTGCGTAGATTTCATCTCAGTGCAACTAATATAAACGGACTTAATTATAAATATATTATGTTTTAAACCCGAGTATAATATAGTACTGAGTATTATTTAGTATATTATGACGCAGCGACACATTGCTTTGCAAGGCACAGCATAGCAAATCATAGCCAAGTATGGTATGGTACAGTATGCTATGCTATGGTATGGGCCGGGGCGGGGTGGGGTGGGGTGGGGGCGGGACGGGGCGGTACAGTACAGTACAGTACAGTGAGTGTAGTGGTGTGGTTTTGTGCAGTACAGTAGAGTTTAGTACAGTGTAGTGCAGTGCAGTCCAGCACATACAGTACAGTGCAATGTTATGAATCATAGCATGAAGCTGTATATATATATATATATATATATATATATATATATATATATATATATATATATATATATATATATATATAAATATATAGTATAGCACAGCATGTTGTCAACACTCGCCTGACTCTCTAACATAAGATCTTTCACTCAAGCTAGCTATTGTTTCGTAGCTGCAAAGTGCAAATGATCAAGTGAATAAAAATGGGAAAACATGATTTATTGTGTGAAGTGTGCAGTTGCCTAAGAGTTGACGCCCAAAATGCTTAACTGCATGCATACATGGGTCTGGTGGCAAGTCTTGCTTGTGACAAATACAATCTGGTAAACCCACACAAAAACATCCTCAGCCTTTTCCTTGAAGTTATTTATTGACTTGACAGAAATGGCGAACGATGTTTCAATTGTCTGATGAACGTGAGCCAGTTCACTCAAAGAATGGAACTCTTTCTGTAGCTCTTTAACTTCGCTATTTTATAGGGGCTGGATAATATTTGTAAACCGGTCAATGATTTTATTGGGGCTGGATAATATTTGTAAACCGGTCAATGATTTTATAGGGGCTGGATAATATTTGTAAACCGGTCAATGATTTTACAGGGGCTGGATAATATTTGTAAACCGGTCAATGATTTTATAGGGACTGGATAATATTTGTAAACAGGTCAATGAAAGAAAAGATTGGAAATGGAGAACCTAACAAACTTCTTTCTTTTTGTACGTATATGTATCCAATGAAACATTGGTAAATCAAATACAATGAAAAATTTGTTAAGCAGTTAGCTAAGTTAAGGAATGAACTTGACCATTTAAGAGAGCTGTCAAGGTTTGGAAATAAAGGCACGGCAGATTGATTTATCAATTCACTGGTGACTAACGACTCATCAACACTTCGATGACTATTTAAGCAATGGGAGCGGAGGGATACAATACTATGTCCAGAAATACACCATGGAAGCCGACCAAGTCTAATTCGAACTTGTCGTGATTGCGAGTCAGGGACGCTAACTGATAAGCCACCGGGCTCCGTGAGAAATACGGGCCCTGTAGTCACTGCACTAGTACAAAAGTTGAACCGTAACTGAAGACGCCAAAATGTCTTCTGACATCCAAGGAAGTTCATAAACAACCTAAAATTACTCATGAAATTGTGAGCTGTATACCTCTATTGGAACTAACGATATCTTTAGTTAAAGGATTGTATGTTCAGTCTAATATATATATATATATATATATATATGAGGTTAAGCTGTGATGGTTATATGTCATCAGTGTTTTCGTTGGCCATTTAAAAAGGTTTTGTTCGCACAATTAAATCTTACGAAATATTCCACTATATTCCCAGATACGCAAAAACAGCGCCAAAATGCCTGACTCAGAACGGATCGGTAGTCATTAAGGTGTAGGTAGCGTATCCGATATGTAATAAGAAATAATGTGTAATAAGAAAAGATCTATATAGGTCAGTCTCGAGGTATACTTAAAAGTAGAATAATTGTCCTTTATCTATAGCTAAATTAATCCTGACAGGTGTTAAGCTTCACTTGTTAATCACTGTGTCAGGTTCTTTCCAAAATCTAAGAACCAATCAGATAATGACGCCGATGATGATGATGATGATGATGATGATGATGATGATGAAGATGGTGATTGAATACAGCAGTAAGCTAAATGTCAATACTTCGCTGCTTCTTTGATGGAGAATTATACAGTATTATTTGGGGTAAAAGACCTCTGTGCACCGTAAATAATATATCTACATCGGATCAAAGCACTAATTGGACACCGCTATTCTCTCTCTCTCTCTCTCTCTCTCTCTCTCTCTCTCTCTCTCTCTCCCCCCCCCCCGATAAAGGAACAGAGAAAAACCCAGCCTCAGTCTAATTTGCCTTTTCATTGTTACTCTGAACAGTAGGTAAAAATCGTTAGGTACATTCAATTCAGCTTCATAAATCGCTATTTCCAATGTTTCCATGGAAACCTTTAGTTTTCTGAATCACGACAGGAATAAAACCGCGGGTTTTTTTTGACAGAGACGAAACTCATTAAGACCATGTTATTTAAATTTAATAAGAGAGAGAGAGAGAGAGAGAGAGAGAGAGAGAGATGGAGAGAGGGAGAGAGAAAATGAATTTCTTTACTTTTGCCTTCAATATTCTTCACTAACATAAAGGCATCATGGATCGGAGGAACACAGAATCAAAATTAAATCTATGTCTCATTTTTATTGTACGTAATTTTAAAACTTTTGCATGCATTTAAAAACAACTGGTATCGTTTTCCGCAATCCTATTGATAAGACCACGAATGCCTTTGGAGGGAGTTTTTTCTTCTTCCGCAGAACCATTTAAAAAACGACAACATTTAAAAGTTAAGCAGTTCAAATTTATTTCTGGTTGCAATTAATCGCATCGTACGGTTCAGATTTGTAGAACATTAAAAAATGCGGTGTATTCATTGTAATAATCTTGAAACCAGATCTGTATTTTTGCATAACACGTATGCAGTGCCGGATTGAGGCCTTTCAGGACCCTAAGCGCTGAAAATAGCATGGTGTCCCCCACCCCTTTGTACAAATTGTGAAACTCAAAAAAAGAAAACTTAAAGCTAAAAGGTGGAAAAATACCAGTATTGCCACTATTCTAAATCAAAATACTCATACATGTAGATCGAAATGGTCATATATAATTCATCAAATTTTATCATCAACAATTAATTTGAATTTTTCTGGTGCCCCTGTTGGGCTGGTGCCCCAAGCACGTGCTTAATTTTCCTAATGGGTATTCCGGCATTGCATGTATGCGTCTATTGCTGACCAAATAGTACAAAGTCCAGAGAGATAAACAAATTAGGAAAAGTTTAAGAATTGCTAAAATGACATGAAAATCTGATCAGAGAATTAACATATGCATATAAACATCCATACCAAATTTAACACTTGTTATTGGTTAATCGTGCTCACAAACGTTGAGTCAAAAAAAGTAAAAGTCTAAACAGTTCCAAAATGAGTGAACAAATTTGGAAAATAATGTCTCTAATGGTCCGTATATCTACTGAGGTCATTTATACATGAACACAAATATTTATGTTTAACTGTATTTGTCAACCTCATCTGGTGTTTGCTGAATATGTGCTCGCAGAAAAAGAATAAAAGTAAAATTACGGCAATATCCCGAGAATGTAATTGGGTCATTTACATATGCAGACAAATATGCTGGCCAAATTTCAAATGACCACCTTCAGAAGTTTTTGCACAGCAATTCTAGCAATTTTGTCTGAACAGACTAACAGACGGACGGACGAACGGACAATACTATATCAATATGCCTCAACTGCAAGCAGTAAAAGTACAAAATATGATTCTTTAAGATGCTGTTGTACACGCAATATGCTGCAAAACGTTCTTTGAGTGTCAAATGAGTATTGTATTCCTTTGAATTCACGATTTTCTTTCTTTGATCCTTGAGGATGATCAGCTTCCTTTGGTCTTTGAGAATGACGATTTATCGTGTAAACCTTCTTTCCTCTTCTAACACACAAGTACACTAACGTATACATACCGACAGTGCCGGATTACCCATTAAGCACACTAAGCACGTGCTTAGGGTACCAGACCAACTGGAGCACAACAGAAAATTCATATTGTTGATGATAAAATTGTATGAATTATATATGACCAATTCGATCTGTCTGTACGGGTATTTTGATTTGGAATGATGGCAACACTGGTATTTTCCAACCTTTTTTAGCTTTTAATATTTTTCTTTTTGTGTTTCACATTGGGGGGGGGGGCATCATAATATTTTCAGAGCTTAGGACCCTGGAAGGCCTTTATCCGGCACTGCATACTGATTTTGCTTAGCGTTGTGCGCACTCCTTAATAGGAAACTTTATTAACAGTTTAATCTGAGAAGAAAAACAAAGCTCAAAATCTCTAAACAAAATAAACACAAGGAATGAATATTGTGCTTTATTATCCCGACGTATTCACCGTCAATAAAATAAAATTTTTATAAATGTGACGAAATGTTTAACAAAATCTAAAAATTTAAATTGTAATAATATTTCCAAAAAATATTGAGACGACAAAATCTTAAGAATTTGGATTAAAGGTGCTTCGTTCGCTTTGCAAAAAAATGGACAACATCTTATAAATAGAAACAGAAATACAGCGCATCAGCCTCAACATCTCAAAATATCGACCTGAAAAATACAGCATCAACCTCAACATCTCAAAATATCGACCTGAAAAACATAGCGCACAACTCAGAATTTCTAAAATAACGTTTTCATGAAAAGGCACGAATCTGCACTTAATGTCTTTAGAACAGCACTAGTACTCAGAATCATTGGTGTTTGGCTACATGTTTACAAATAGAATTAATTCAACAATAACTTGAATAGTCTGGTTGCCATTTCTCATAATTTTAAGGCGTGCACGTGTTACGAAACATTTTATACTGAAACAGGACTCTTGTGTTCAAAATTGTTGGCATTCATTGGCTGAAATATAGAAACTTTTTGTTCCATGTAAATGTTCATTGCAAAATATTTCAATATTCCAAGTCTCTTCTTCTGTTTCATAACATGCCACTGAATATTTTGAGGTAGCATACATTTGTAGAGAATGTTTTGTTTGTTATTTTACGGCACAGCAACACAAGTAGGTTTTTTATGCTCAGGCAGTTAGAGGACGGTGCCTTGCACAAGGAAACATTACGGTAGCCGACCCTGGCTGATCCTATGTTAAATTCGAACCCAATGCCAAACCTGCGGCTCCTGCCTCCATTATAAAGAAATAAATAATCAAATTTTTCTTCAGAAAACGAATGTAAACACAAATCAATCAAATATAAAAACAGAAAGGTTCACAATGGATCGAGACAAAAACATGAAATGATATTAGGCCAGACAGCGTGATCAATTTCAGAATGAATATATGTGATAAGCTCTCTAATTAACGTTCAGGTTTTATGCCGACAATTATCTAACACAATTATGGCCGCGCACTTCCGCGTCGTTATATTTCATGCGAATATTTCACTTTAAACAATGATTTATTTTAGGTGATATTTGCACAACGAACAGGGTTTTATATTACGTTGATGCTACAACACAAGTACTTTTCACTGATCCTGTTAATTTTACACAACGGTTATAATCTACCAGAGGGAATGTAGATATACTGGGTAGCAAATTCTTATTATGCTTTTATGGAGATCGATATTTCTCTAAATGGCCATCTAGTAGAGAAAATAACAAGAAATATTATACGATATAACAGTTGTCAGAATTATATAAGTCCTTATCAATTGCGTTGCCTTATTTATTACTGTAATGCATTTATACTATCTTCATAGAATAAAACAATAAACAGTCACCCTAAGAAATATGCCAAAACAGCTAATAAATAAATAAATAGTAGTCTTCAATATGCAAATTATCGATTAAGTGAGAGAAATTCATACCGTCTTGGTTTCAGCTTGCATGCCATATTGACTTCTTCTTCCTGGAAGTGTGCTTAGGGAACCAATTTACTCGCCTTTTATGCCGAGCCTTAATGAAAACTGTGGCACAATTGTTAAATTTTCTTGAAGCAAACAAATGAGTCAAAGCAAAGTGGGCCTGCAAATTTACTTGGTCCACCAAATACACAACCAAGATCCATAAACTCAAACACTGTTAAGAGGATTGGCTGCCCCATGCACTGTCTCTCGCTGTTTTGAAAGCTTTTGAGATTGGCTCATTGCTCAGGAGATCAAAACTCTCAGGAAAGTCGATAATTTTAATATTATAGTCGCTCCTCAATTATTTTTTACAAATTTCCTTAAAAATGTGTCCATCTCGTTTGTCTCTGTCAAAGTTATTTTCGTATAATCTTTTTCAATCTTCCTGTAACAGGCATGCCACTATATCCAAACGATATGACTTTCCTCAGTGGAAAGGAATGATGCACCATAATCGTATATTATATATATTAAAGAATCCCAATTCGAAAGTATTATCCACAAAATGCAACTCTTGCGTTCAGCAACTTCTGCTGGCGTCTGAATTCGCATAGAATGTATCAGATGAACGCTTGATTGGCCTCTCCTCTTGCACCATACAGTATCTTGTTCAGAGACACGTGACTCGATAAACACAACGCAGTAAAAGCCATTTAGCTACTGCTGAAATATTAAACAAACTTAGACTGCAGACTGTATCTCAAGTATACAGAAAAGAACTCGGATATAGAGTCATTCTGATCAGAAATTGCAGGTTGAAAAATCCCACGATTTATCGTGCAAGGAATGCGTCTGTTTCTCGTCATTGGAGATTTATAAGGACGTATAGTGGTACCGAATTTACTGCATTAGGGGAACGAAACATCTGATCTTCAAGTGCTTTCGTCACATTGAATAAAGTAAACTTATGCATTACGGATACAGCAGCTGCTCCATACACAGAACACGTGCTCTCACCTTTGTTAACAGTTCACATTTCTCTTATTCGAATCAATCAGCAGAATGAAAACTGCGATACGACTAAATTTGTAATTATTAGATAGACGTTTGTACTGACCATACATATTTTTGTATGCTTTAGGTACGTATACAAACGTTTTTTTGATTATACTCTGTAATAATAAAGACATTATTCCCATAATAACGATAATGAAGATTGCTAATAACACAGCTTGCTCCATTTTCCTATATTTCACAAAGTGCAAGTGAGTACATCTAATTCCCAAAGATATAAAGGCCTCATAGTGACTGACCGCGTACCAACGGTATTAGCGAAACGCGTTAATCTAATAAACGGTCAATTTTGGGACAGGATATAAACAATTATTTCCCAGCCTCAGGCTTTCAATCTACTAGATTACAAATGTATTTACCCTGCTCTCGCATCCTTCTTCGCTTTTGAACTAGCGGGACAAAATGTCGCGGGCGTTAAATTTCGCACATTATTTATTGTGGTTTGTATTATTTAGTTATTGATTTTTTTAGTCTTGCTATCTTTCTTCCCAGATCTGTCGACGAGTGTGACTTATATTTAATCTTTTTAACATTTTCCCGATTGAAATAAATTAATCATTCGCACTAAATATGGCTGTTTAAATTACGCTAATATTACTGAATTAGAATTCACAATAATTCAATATTCGGCTACTTTGTTGTCCAGTCAAATACGCGAAAATTTTATTACACTCTCTTTGCAAAATTTGACTTCGAGTACATTCCCAGCAATAAAGAGACAAACAACATTCTTGAGTACTGTCCCTGCAATAAAGAGACAACACTCTTGAGTGTTGTCCCTCCATTAAAGAGACAAAAAACTTTTGAGCACTGTCCTTACAGTAAAGAGACAACACTCTTGAGTACTGTCCTGCAATAAACAGACGAACACCCTTGAGTACTGTTCCTCCATTAAAGAGACAAACAACACTGTTGAGTAATATCCCTGCAATAGAGACACACAACACTTTTGAGTATTGTCCCTGCAATGGACAGACAACACTCTTGAGAGCTATCCATGTCATAAAGAGACAAACAACACTATTGAGTACATTCCCCCATTAAAGAGACAACATTCTTGAGTAATATCCTCCATTAAAGAGACAAACAACACTCTTGAGTACTATCTTCCATTAAAGAGACAAACAACACTCTTGAGTACTATCTTCCATTAAAGAGACAAACAACACTCTTTTGTCATCGTTAGAAGTAAATATATTCTCTATTCACTAATGAGTTTAGTTGTGGCAAATATATTCAGTCTTGTGTCTGGGTTAAATCCCTAATTTTCTTTTCAAATCCCTAATTTTCTTTTCTTTTCAAATCATATACGGCGAAATCCTGTATTTGGAATTGATTGTTTTAGAATACAGATAGTATGAACTTCTCAGATGTGAATCGATTATTCGCATTGCTGATTCCTGCCTTGATGTTCACTTACTGTGTAGGTCATAGCAGTAATGAACCAAAGTTATTTATTGGAAGAATATAGACTAAACTGTCTGAGATTAAAGAGGTTGGCAGCAATAAGGCAAGTGATCCCACAACACCATCGGCTGATAATCGTCGATATATGTTGGTTGGTTGGTTTAACGTCAGTTTTAACACATTATAGGCTATACCATGCTGAGGAAATGGCAGTTAAGCGCCTTTCTTCGGATCACACATAGTCCCACCTGGACTGGTCTGTGCGGGTAACTAACCTGCAACTCTGTTGAACGTCGATTCAATAAACTTGGAAAATCATACCAATAAAGCATTGCACGGAACGTACGAGGAAGAGAGAAGATTAATCCGGGTACAAAACTATTAGATGTTGGAAACGCAATCCTTAAGGCTGTAAAATTACTATGAAAGATGGTTTGAATAGGAATATAACAGTTGTGCCACAGGATTATGAAAGATTCTTGTTAGGATTATAACAGGATTTTTACTGCAATACTCTTTAAAAAATCTTCTAACACACACACACACACACACACACACACACACACACACACACAAACACACATACACACTATTCCTTTACAGACCTGACTGCAAGTTTATTGGTACATGACCTTTTCCAACTTGTCATGACCCAGAATGCAGATAACCTGCAAATGATGAGAGTTACATTCTATACAACCATTCAGGTAAGAGCTACCGGTAGTTGTTACATTCTATACATCCATTAGGCCACGAGCTCCGAATAGTTTGTTCAGCATTATATACTAATTTCATCATAGTTTATAGTGAATTATACAAGACCCAACAGCGCAGTCATGTCTATACTTACATGTGTTGCTATGTTTATATTAAATTATATCGAAGAAAAATGCAGGTTACCTCGACATGGTTTGCTCGAGTTCAAAACTTGAACATTCACCTTAATGCCAAGTTTTAGTAGTCAAGCAATCGGACCTGTTTTTTTTTTTGTTTTTGTTTTTGTTTTTTTTCAATTGCATGGTCATAGATGCATTCCTAAATTTGATATCTGTCTTTGAGTCTGAGTTTTATTTTCAAAAAATGGAGAGAAAAAAAAGATGCTAGAGTTATGACGTCCGTACCTACGTCAGAAATCTGTTTCCCAACTCGTTTCTGTACGATAACTCCAGTTCTCCACCATAAGCTATAGCCAACTTTTGTGGATGACTTGCACTTCGGGTAAAGAAAAAACTTGTCAATTTCAGTATCTGCAGGTAAAAAAAAAAAAAAAAAAAAAAGTCGTTGGCATAAAGAATGAAAGAATAAAAATGCTTTTTGCATAATAGCATTAATTCTTCATCACAGACCCGGACCAAATTTTGTAGATGGCTTGCTCTTTTGGTAAAGATAAATCATGTAGAGTTTGGGTTAAAAAGGTGAACGATTAAAGTCACTGACTGGAATAAGAAAGATCGCTGTCAGTTTTTCACGTAGGACAGTGGAGATCTGATTTTAATCAGATTGCTACTAGTGCTTACACAGACTAATTTTCAGTACAGGTGTATAATATGCCGTTAACCAAGCAAAGCATGCACAAAGTACGACAATTACTCACAAATAAAGATTTAACAAGTGTAAAATACCCAGGTAAATAGATAAATATATGTATAATGCATTCCATCTTAGTCCCTCTCTCTCTCTCTCTCTCTCTCTCTCTCTCTGGATTTATGTCCACACAGGTTTTCATCGCAATGATTCATTCATTTATTCATTCATTTATGCAACGGTACATTGTATACGAATTATGTCTTGTATTGTCTAGACATACGTCAAATCAACGAAATTTAGTTCTTGCTGTATTTTAAAGTTCCAATTCAATTTTCGTGCTCGCCATCTTCGCTAGCCAAGGTTCTGATAACCCTATCTACACAGGGCTATCGGAACCTTGGATAGCGAAGATGCGTGCTCGCGGGTTTTAAAAATGTGCTCCGGAAGTAATTTGAATAAGATTGTTTTCACCGCATTAGTCACATAAGCAATCCTAGCTCACGTGTCAAACCGAATGAAATATATTCTTACCATGAACAAGAATTACATATCACTATTTTAGATGTAAATTTTGAAATCTTTTTTCGCTTGACTTTTCTGATTTGAAAGATTGTTCAGTTCATATTGCATTGCCTACGTTATAGTGAATCGACGATAATGATGGCGACGGCGAATGTAATGACGAATACAATAACTACGAGGACAACAACGATGAGGTGATGATACTCCTCATTTGATTGTTTCATTGTTAACGGCGTATTATACACCTGTACATTCGTTTAGGCAACTGAGTGCGGCATCCGTTCGATTATGCATAGTAAGTTCATTGGGTTTGCACTTTCAACACTCTATTGGCTATGTCCACCTATAAAAGCCATAAATAAAACTGAGTGCTAATAATGCATGGCGGTTGTAGAATATATTATAGTTTATCTCCGAAGTGAAATTAACCAAAGTTAATCTATTTGAAATATTGAGATTAGGCGAGTCCAGATTGAAAGGCATCGCATATAATAAGGCAAGCAATCAACGTTTGCTGAGGAGCTGTTCGATTCAATTAACAAGGGAATGTTGTGAAGAAACGGCACCAGAGGGAGAACGGTGCGACGCATGAATGGCGATCAAAGACATAGAAATTAATGACTTGATACTTCACGTTGACTGCTCTTTACAAAAGTTTATTAAATGAGATTTGTAAAATTGAACATAATTACCCAAGCAAGATGGAATTTGTTACAAAATTCAGCAACAATCTCTGTTTTTGAAATATTTATTGCAATTCTTGTGCCCGTGTTCTCTATCTGCGCATATTTTTTTTTTATTTACACTTCCAATACGACTCCCTGTTAAATAAAGTTATAAGGAAATAACATACTATCAAGAAAGTAAAAAAAAAAGAAAAATACAACCCAATAAAAACCATCACGTCTGCATTTGAAATATATTTATTGTTTTCATACAAGTAATTTTATCTACAATTCTTGCAATGTATGTCTAAATCCTATATTATTTTGATATCGTTACGTGTGTTGTAATCTTGTATTCCAGGACTGAATAAAATGTATCGACAATTCATTTCAGCGACCCCGGCCGAGTCATATCAAAGGCTTATAAAAATGGTACTAACAGCTGCCTCGTTAGTGCTCAGCATTAAGAGGTTAGTGTCAGAATTGGATAATGTGACGGGTGGGACATCATGCTACATGTCTGCGGCATGATGCCCCAGTGCTAGACATCACTATAAACTGCCACCCTGCAGACATCGTAGCGATATGACTGAACAAATATTAAAGCTACGTTAAAAATCCAAATCACACACACACACGCACACACTAATTTCAGCAAATGACGCTGTGTACAGTGTACCATTCTACTTAGGATGAAAGCATGCCGTTTGTACTCGCTTATAAGTCGCGCCCAACTGCAAACTGACATACGTCGTTGCATAATGTACCGGCAGATCTGGCCTGTGCAATTTGTTAGGAGTAGGTAGTGGAACAGACAACATAGACCCTGCTCTGTTTGTGCATTATGCGAGATTTGATTCAGATCTATGTTGTCTGAAGTTGGACCCGACCGATAATCGAGTATCGACGGTATGTGAAATCTCAGGTCAGTAAACTGATAATAATTATCGTCTATGTTCTATTGTGAAGATGCATCTAATTCTAAAATGACTGACTGTATACTACTGTAGCTTGCAGTAGCTGTCTCTAATTCTAATATGACCGACTCTACACCATTGTAGCTTGCAGTGATTGTCTCTAATTCTAATATGACCGACTCTACACACATTGTAGCTTGCAGTGATTGTCTCTAATTCTAATATGACCGACTCTACACCATTGTAGCTTGCAGTGATTGTCTCTAATTCTAATATGACCGACTCTACACCATTGTAGCTTGCAGTGATTGTCTCTAATTCTAATATGACCGACTGTATATTATTGTAGCTTGCAGTAGTTGTCTCTAATTCTGATATAACGGACTGTATACTTCTGTAGCTTGCAGTAGTTGTCTCTAATTCTAAAATGACCGACTGTAGACTACTGTAGCTTGCAGTAATTGTCTCTAATTCTAATATGACCGACTCCACACCATTGTAGCTTGCAGTGATTGTCTCTAATTCTAGTATGACCGACTGTATACTATTGTAGTTTGCACTAGCTGTCTCTAATTCTAAAACGACCGACTCTACACCATTGTAGCTTGCAATAGTTGTCTCTAATTCTAAAATGACCGACTGTATACTATTGTAGCTTGCAGTAGTTGTTCTCTAATTCTAAAATGGTCGACTGTAGACTACTGTAGTTTGCAGTAATTGTCTCCAATTCTAATATGACCGACTCTACACCATTGTAGCTTGCAGTAGATGTCTCTAATTCTAAAATGACCGACTGTATACTACTGTAGCTTGCAGTAGTTGTCTCGAATTTTAAAATGACCGACTGTAGACTACTGTAGCTTGCAGTAGCTGTCTCTGATTCTAAAATGACCGACTGTATACTATTGTAGCTTGCAGTGGCTGTCTCTAATTCTAATATGACCGACTCTACACCATTGTAGCTTGCAGTGATTGTCTCTAATTCTAATATGACCGACTGTAGACTACTATAGCTTGCAGTAATTGTCTCTAACTCTGATATGACCGGCTGTAGACTACTATAGCTTGCAGTGATTGTCTCTAATTCTAATATGACCGGCTGTATACTACTATAGCTTGCAGTAGTTGTCTCTAATTCTGATATGACCGACTGTAGACTACTGTAGCTTGCAGTAGCTGTCTCTGATTCTAATATGACCGACTCTACACCATTGCAGCTTGCAGTAATTGTCTCTAATTCTAATTTGACCGACTCTGCACCATTGTAGCTTGCAGTGATTGTCTCTAATTCTAAAATGACCGACTGTAGACTACTATAGCTTGCAGTAATTGTCTCTAATTCTAATATGACCGACTGTAGACTATTGTAGCTTGCAGTAGTTGTCTCTAATTCTGATATGACCGGCTGTATACTACTGTAGCTTGCAGTAGTTGTCTCTAATTCTAATATGACCGACTGTAGACTACTGTAGCTTGCAGTAGTTGTCTCTAATTGTAATATGACCGACTGTATACTACTGTAGCTTGCAGTAGCTGTCTCTGATTCTAATATGACCGACTGTATACTATTGTAGATTGCAATAGTTATTAATCAGTTTACATGTGGGGAACAAACATAAACTGTCAAGGGCCACATCTATCATGAATGTTTCTATAAACTGTAGAGGGCGACATATATCCTGAATGTTTGTAAAAACTGTCCAGGGCGACATTTATATTTACTGTTTTGTATAAACTGTCCTGGGCGACATATATCCTGAATGTTTGTAACTGTCCAGGGCGACATCTATCTTTAATGTTTGTACAAACTCTCCAGGCGACATCTATCCTCAGTATTTGTGTGATTGTGTGAGCTGTCAAGGGCGGCTGAAGGTAAATTCATAATAACCATATCATCATATCAAGAGTCTTGTACAAAAGTTTTTAAACAATTAATTCAGCTCTAAAAGCAACAACAAAAACAATCCCCAAAAAACCTAGTAGACCAAAAACCTAGTAGACTGTTGGGAGAAAGAGGATAGGAGTTTAACGGAACAGGTGCCCCTTAAATTTTGTATTTTTTAAAAAAAAATAAAAATTCTATATTGGTGGGCCCCGGACTATTGTGGGCCTCCGAAATTTCGCCTTCTTGTCCTACCCTGTCTGGGAATCTGGTTTACTGTTACCTAATTTCGTATACAATAACCTCTTTCAAAATACACGTAAACAGTTAAAAATATATCAGCGATGGCCTCCACATACAGGTGACCTGGTGGTAAAGTACATCATTTATAAACATATTTTCTTAAGCCTACCTATATATTTCACTCCAATCTACAAAGGTCAAACAATTATGTCCACTCAGTTTCTAGTTAAGACAGGTTTTGCTATACTGCCATAGGTGTTGTCTGGTGGCAGTTACACTGGGGAATTAGCAAACAGAGCCAACAAACAATATGTTTGGGCTACATATTTAATGCTTTCTTTTCACTACATCAAATTCAAATTAAAAAGACTCACATGCTAAATTATTACTGCTCTCTCTCTCTCTCTCTCTCTCTCTCTCTCTCTCTTATATATATATCTAGCGGACTTCTAGGAGACATGCCGATATCATATTTCTGTAACTGGCTTGCATCTTTCTTATACACAAATCTGTGTTTCCTATGTTAAACTAAACCTTCGATATCTCACTAATGAGTTGTCCAGAAGTTGATTTGTTAACATGTAAATAATTACGAAATATCTGATCAGACTCGCACTTTCTTTCAACCTCAGCAGCAAAATATAAAATGTGAAATAAATGTACTTTAGGTGTAGAGGGCTGGCAAAGATTTCCAGAGTTCAAGTAGAAAATATCCATTTCCTTTAAAACTGTATGTAAGTTACTGTCGCTCGTTAGAGCCACTTAATCTATTATCTTGTCTCTAGTTTCATCAGTATTTTCAGCACTTAAAAGAAATTCTACGTACTGTAAAAGATATTTAATTAATTTACATAAACACACATACCTGTTGTTTTCCCTACTATGTAGGTCAGGGGTAGACCTGTGGAACAAAATGATTAATGTTCTTAAGGCCATAGGGTGTAAAGATTCTGCTTGTATTTTTTAGACAGCAGAAGTAGCACATTTCTTGAAATGTGGATTCTATTCAATGTGACTGTGTTCGATTCAGGCCCGTCCCTAGGGCAAGGCGAACGAGGCAACCGCCTTGGCCCCCGCGCTTCTTCGCAATGCAATTTTTTTGCCATGGGCCCCGCATGCTGCCTTGGTTCTCTCACATCCTAGGGCCGGGCCTGTGTACAAGACAAGAAAAATGGAAACAGTTAAATCAAGCCAACTGTTCTTACTACACTACACAGACCAATAGTTAGATCTAAACTCGTCTGTGGTTCGACTGTGTACATACGGATCACATTTTAATGCCCACTGCAGATGCTTGATCCAATACACAGTCATGAGCTTAATTTTCTGCGGCATTTAGAAATTTCCCCTTCGGAAAGCTTCTATGTTAAGGCAAATGAACTATCACTTTATCTCAGACGAACCAGACTGGATCTTCAAAATACCACCAAACTATCATCTGAAGTTTAGCCATCAAATCCCGCATATGAGATTGTCTTTAGGCTCCAATATCAAATATTGTACACTTAGATACCAGTTTCATTTGACCTCTTGGCCTACGAGTTCATCCTCAGCTTGAAGCGGCAAATATAAATCTTGCAAATATTGCAAATGTCTATTTTTCCCACATCATCGCCATGGTTATCAGATCTACCCGTTTCACTAACGTTCCGTAAACTACGCATTAACGAAAATACTAGCGTAACTTAAGGCAGGCACCTAGCTGGCGTATGTTTTGCGCAAGGAAAAAATGGCCGCTTTTATCATCTTTGGACTGAATCAAAGTAAATATATCGGACGAAGTTTGCGACGCCAGCGTGTGTTCCGGGACAGTACACAGGTCCTGAATACTTTGTATGATCGCATCAAGATATCGCTTTCCAAGAGACATTTTTCTGCAACTGACAGATCTGGTGTGAGGTGATATACAGAGACCCAGGCTCGGTCCTAGGATGTGCGGGGTCCAAGGCAGCATGCGGGGCCCAAGATAGCAAAAGCGATGAGCGGGGCCCCAACCAAAGAAACTGCATTGCGGAGTCGATATCCTGAAAGCGCGGGGCCCAAGGTGGTTGCCTCGTTCGCCTTGCACTAGGGCCGGGCCTGCAGAGACCAACACTGAGATCTCATCTTATACCCGCACATATTAAGTTTTGTATTTTGGCTCATTAATTTAAATTTAGATATGCCACTTGCAAATACACTGCTAAAATAGCATTTACTTGCCCAATGAGAATCGGCTAGTAGGCAGGGGGTTAAGTGGGGTATTATTTTAGTGTTGAAAAAATACTCATTATGCATCGTGTGTGTGTGTGTGTGTGTGTGTGTGTGTGTGTGTGAACAAGAACTTAAAACTATTTAAACGATACAATTAGTAATATACAAAAAGAATGTCGAACTGCTTTTTTAATTAGCTTTTCATTTAACGTTGTATATAATTAAGTCTTTACAACTGTGCGTCTTGAGACTGGCAATTTATTGTCTCCCTCCCAATATTCTTTTATCAATGCACTGATTTAATTGTACAACAAAGGATCACATACATCTTCCCCTGCATTGCAAAACATAAATATATGACACTACGATGCATACAGATGTGACATAAATATCAAAGTAATAAATAGCAAGTTGAAGACCGCTGGCAGTTTATTATCCCAAACGAGTCTGACGTTTTATTACCCCCCCCCCCCATAAAAAACACTACTAAAATTTGCGGCAACACCAAATAACGTCATATCTGTACTACAAATATAAATTATACTATAGATATGGTTATTTCGTGTTGTCACACATTTAAGTATAGATAATATTTTTTGTTTCTTTCGTGTTTTATTGATAAACGTCAGACTCCTGTGCTTACAACCAAATTACGAAACTTACAACAAAACGTCCAAATGATTTTTTCGGGGGGTTGGGGGATGGTTGGTTTACCAGTGTTTAATAAATATTTCAAAATGTTCATTAAAACACTGGCAAACGTGGGCTGTAACCCAATTCTAGCTACCGATAAGTATACCTCTGGAATTATTAGAGGCTCGATTAGGGGGCACTGTAAGCATGTCGTTCTTATGTACATTAGTATTTATTGTTTTATACCAACTTAATCATATTATTTCATCGATACATTTTTTGCCACTTTGATTATCATAAAAATGAACTTTTATATGTAATAAAAGGTTAATGTTAATAGTTTACACTGTAGACTGTCTTTGAAATTTCCTGGACAATTTCATCCATTTCTTAAGAAAAAAAAAAATAGTTATTGCAATTTCATAGACAATTTCATTCAGTTCTTAAAAAATAAAAATTAAATATAAATTTTTGTGTCCTTTAATGTGCATCTTCTGTAGAAGTAATATAATATTTTCATTAAAAATGCCCCCCCCCCCCATTGATGAATTTAACTGAGATGGCAAGATAGCATAAAGGAAATAAAATATACACACATAAATACAGGCAGAAATACTGATAAGTAACTCTGTCAGTATATCTATTTCTTTCTGACGATTCTAAGTGTGAGGATGGGATAGGGAGGTGTTTTTTAAAATAAGGTACAACTTCTGTCATTACACTTTTGAAATCAAACAACTCGCTTTAACCCTGCTTTATTGTCAATGTGTAGCATAGGGCAAATGTATAGTAGACATCACAATTGACTACTGATCACTCAAATCAACACCAGACTTGGTTAGCCCATCTTTGTTGACTGTGTCCATTAGAGGGGTTAATGTCAATCATATAGCAGATATGGGCCCATTGACCACTACAATCAACACCATTCAGGGTTTTCCCCAACTCTGTTGACGGTGTCTATCAGAGGCAAATGTGAAGCAGTTATCATGCAGCAGATATTCCGATGGGGCACTGACAACTCAATTTAACACCAGTCCAGGTTAGATGACTACCCACTGGCATTTTGCCATGTGTGATTGGTCCGAAACATAATCAAAAACCTATCAATCTCTTACTATAAACATATATGATTGCAAATAATAGCAATGTATGTACCAAAAATGTGCTGATGTTTTGTTATTCACCATTTAATAAAATTAATATATGTGTTTCATGAAAATATTGTTGTGACTCTATGGTCTTACATTAAGCAACAGAAAAGAGCGAAAACCATCAGGTTTTGAAAAATTCAACAAATGATTTATTACCCTCAAATGCAAAATGAAAATGTAAAAGGAACTTCCAGTATTGTGAATTAAATCCCAAATAGTCCTAAAAGTTCTATCACAAGTTCCAATCGAATTCCAGTGTTGTTCCAAATAAGTTCCAGTATTGAATGTGTTGATGTGCCTGTAGTCCCTATAATTCTGAATTAATGTTTTAGTCTAATATTAATATTGAGCACAGTGAATAATAATTCCAACAAAAATAAAAACTGAATACAACAATAAGTCTGATTCTGCTTCAGATCTTAAGGCAAGAATGAGTAATCGTTTTCAAATAAATAACATTATATTGCAATACATGAATAAACGTTTACCTGGATGAATGTGCAGTATAGTCCATGAAATAGTATTAAATATTATATATTGTAACTAAAGAAACCTTTATAATTATTGATTACTTATATGGAAATATTAATTTCATCTGAAAACAATTAAAATATACATGTTAACTCGTAATAATGAATTACCTTATTATCAAGAGCATATTTTCAGTACCTATTATATATATATATATATATATATATATATATATATATATATATATATATATATATATATATATATTAATGCAAATAATACTATCATACAGGTTAGAGAATTTTTAATTCGTACTCTACGGAGATTCGAACCCACGTCCGCGGGTAAACGGCACCCATCGCCTTGCCTGCACGCACCAGCCCATATTCCTTCACGACTAAGCACGCATCACCAAAAAATGATGGCGCTGAATCGGTGTTATATGCACTCGTGCGTAGCAGACACACTCGCATGACGACCTGATAACTAATTCTCATCTATCTACACAGTCATTCCGGATTCCTATGAAATAAACCAAGGTATATATGATTAATTCAGCCCAACTGGTCACAACATAATACAACTTGAAAGTGCTA
>JAECUM010023456.1:0-17002 GCA_016617855.1 Megalonaias nervosa
ATACATGAAATAACATAACTTTATTCAAGTTTAAAGATTTGCTGTATATTCTATTTTCAGTCATAATAGATACATTGCTGCATAGAGGTGGCAATAAATGTCTATCAACTGACTCCGGCTTCCTGACCACTTCCTCCAGCACTGCCATCAATTATTCAACATAGTCTGAAACAAAAATTGTTACCCCAGTAATTCAAGAAACTGAAAAATATCATACACTGCCTGTTTTCACATTGACAATTTACCAAAGAGAATTAATGAAATTGGAAACAAGACTTAAATAGTATTCCTTTTAACATACATATAATCATAGTTTAATGAATGAATACTAATAATCATAATAATAATTATAATAATAATAATACTTTTTGTTGCGATATATGATTTTGAATATGTGCTACAAAAGAGACTGTGTTAGCTTTGTTTTCATTAAAATCTTTCGAGTTCGAGTTGCTGTGCTTTAGTTAGTTTCCCCCCCCCTTGTGTGTGTGTGCGTGTGTGTGTGTGTGTGTGTGTGTGTGTGTGTGTGTACGCACGGACGCGGGAAGGAGAGGCCAGAAATATTAAAGGGTGGGGCTGTATTCCTAGTGATATGTTCACTGTCCAACTTTAATATGACTTTAAACATACAACTGTTATATTACTATATGTGCTTGTATACGAGTTTTATGAAATGGTATCATTCAGGGTAGTAACAACTGCAATATCTACATACCCTTGGCTACATGTCACACATCATAATAGTGTGTGTCTCTCATATTCTCTCTGATCCATTTATGTATCTGAACATGCCTGTCTGTAATAATAGTGTCCACCTCCACACTGTGGTTCTGCAGATTTTTATGGCTCTAGAAAGTCCCTTTTCTCCATGTCGTAACTACTCTCCATTTCATTGCTCAGAAGAAAAGAGAAAAAAATGTGTTGAGCAAAACTAACATTACTTCTATTTCTCGAAATGTGACGTCACCTGTACATAGTTTAAATGAGTTTACCAACATTTTAAAAATGGACTTATGCATAAGTAACATTGAAAAAGTAAGCTCATTTTCTTGTATGAGTGTCATGTATGAATGAAGACAAGTACATGAAAGTTTGCAATGCCTTTGCTCCTTTTCTTTACTTGCTGGACATTTTTCTTCACATGGGCTTGGTCTACCGAGTCAAACGCTTACATAATCATACTGAGCTAAGTTAATACAGTGTTATATGTTTCGTTTGCTTGTTTGTTTGTTTTTTTAAGTATCCTATCAGTCTGCCATTGAACAGCAATACTGCATGATGGTGTATCTAGTCCCTGTAATAAGAGTATGAAAAATGTATTTCATGCCTTTGCAGTAGATATGGAAGTCACACATGAAGTCTTTTGCATGTCTGAACAATAATTGACAAATGCACCAAACCTTTTTGTTTACTTCTACAACTAAGGGTTGATCATAAAGTTTGAAATATTACCGATACATTGTAATTTAACCGCAATAAAAATTACATTACTTAATTATTGATTCATATGCTGATATAATTTGTGAGGCCTTAGGAATCTATATCAACTATGAAGCTATACAAACCATGTAAACAGGGAATGAATGGAAAGTTCACTGTGACATCAAAATGCACCACAATATATGTCACACCATCTCTCTAGTGCATTATCTTCTGGGTGTTGGTTCTCAAAATTCTCATTCAGTACCTAACAAAAAGATATATATATATATATATATATATATATATATATATATATATAGAGAGAGAGAGAGAGAGAGAGAGAGAGAGAGAGAGAGAGAGAGAGAGAGAGAGAGAGGAACTTCTTTAATCCGCACTCCGTTGATCCGGAAACCTCACTATCCGGACAAAATTTAACGGGAACGGAATTCCTAACGTTAATTTGCTCCGTTAATCAGTAAATCCGCATTCCGAGTCCGGAAATCAAAATCGGGGACCAAAGTGTAAAATTACTATAAAACTTGTCTCAATAATCCGGAAATAATCTGTCTAAAAATAAGAAAATCCGAAAAAGCGTATATGAAAATACAGGCAGCCGGATAACACAGATTCACCTTCGCAAATTTTGAGGTGTGTCAATGTATCAATCTCTGATTGGTCAAATTCTAGTTGTATGTTAAAGTTATCAATTGATCACGTGATCATGCGTGTGGAAAAACTAAGTAGTGTGACCATATTGTAAACAGCGATTGTATAAACAATGACTGTTTTAGCTAGTCGCTAAACATACTGGGATCAAATCGTCCACGCTTTTTGACATTACATATGGTTAATAAATTAAGTGTGTCATTAAGCCTCATTGTTGTTTACCAGTTGTGTTTAACTATCACAGTTTATTTAAGGATGTACAAATACAGTTGATTGATTTAAGCTGTGGACAGTATAGGGCTTCATTTCAGAATAAAATGAGGACGTCAATTATCCAGGCAAACAAAGGTTAAGGATTTCTTCAGGAAATTGACATAATAAATGTATGTACAGTACATACACATACATGTACATAGTGTGATGTGTTCGATGTGTTATTTGTTTAAGCTTATATTTACTGTACCTGTATGCTGTATTTACTGTAAATGTATGTACAAGCGCATGCTATAATAATGTGAAATAAACACAAGTCAATAGGTGTATTCATTAATTTATTTCAACCATTATTGAATATACAGTACATTTACAGCTAACATATACATGTACATGTATACGGTATGATGACATCGTAAAATAAAAACGTGCATGATTCAATTATCCGGAAAACTGGTTAATCCGGGCATATTCAATGGTAATGAAGGTGTCCGGATTAACGAGGCTCCTCTGTGTGTGTGTGTGTGTGTGTGTGTGTGTGTGTGTGTGTGTGTGTGTTTAATTAGAGCAGCTTTTGAAGGTAAAATCTTTACACCGACAGCATTAAAGTATTTACTAAAAACCCTTTTAACTATGGTTCTGTACATATTGTGAATAATGATACTATACTCTCCACACTGAACGGACATTATTATTCACACTGAATGGGTTGTGGGTTTGACTCTGACCTTGACCGTCATCCATTGACACAGTGGTGTATATTCTGGCAAACAAGGTAATATACTCCCAGTGCCTGAACACGAAGGGGTAATTAGCCTTTACAATTAAACACAATCAATACATCAAGTATTCACAACATTTTGGCTTTAGCAGAAAATTTATTGTGTCGTTATTATTATTGTTGAACAGGCATGAAATAAGCATGGGCATGCACACGATTTTTTGTGGGTGGGTGGGGTGGGGCAAATAATAATGAGGGGAGTGGGCAAAATCCAAGGAACAGAGAGACAGACACACACACACGCGCGCGCTCGTCATGGTAAAGCATGATTCATTTTGGGGGGTAGGGGTGGGGCTATTATGATTTGCAAATACCCTCCCACTAAAATCGCCCTCTCCAATCGATAGTTCTTTTGCTAGGTATATATGTGGCGAGGGGTAGAAGCTGACAACCAATAATATAGCAAGATAAAGTTAAATAAATATTTTACCATTGCTAGCTTTCGCTTCTGTAAAAGCTTCTCTTGGGCTGTGTGTTGTTAGCCCTGCCGTAACCCTTGGTTTTTGTTCATCTGGTGTTCACGGACTCAGTTACCTGGCGAGAAAACACACTTGGTACTGCATTTGGCTGGAGTCGTCTGATGGTCGTAATACCAAGTGACTCTTTAATTTCATAGACGGTATCAAAATCGTCGCCTCAAATGGTTACTGCAGACTATCTCGCCCGTCGCTGGTCGGATAACGGACAGAACCAACTACTGAATGCAACTAAGAACGAAAGTATAAATGCACTGTTCCCTACAGCACTCCATTTCCCCTTTGTGTTACGGAAATTGCCGAGCGCGAACTCCACTAGGAGCGTGCTGCCACCAGCGATAAAAAATCGATGTTTTGTAGTCATTATTTTCATTAATGATGAGGTACTTAACATAATATCTTTACAAATTACATCTAGAAGATTAAATTTACCACATAAACGAATGCAGTGTGAGTACACTAGTAGACCTTTAAAGTGAAGTCTTGGATCAATAAAGATTCCTTTTCCGGTTCTTTTTGCAGTAGGGAAGTCCTTTTCATGATATGTGCTGAAAAATAATGCTTGTCAAAAAAAAAAAAAAACATCGTTTATTTAAATGATATATGTTCAATCTTAAAATGTACAGCTTTTGTAACCATATTAAATCTCCTTTGGGCCAAAAGAAAAACCTCCGTTTTGCAGAAGGAGTCCTTTTCGGGTTTTATTCTAACCGAAGGAAAGCTGTAAGTGTAAGGTCTACTGGACAATTTATCTGGTGAATTTGCATCCGACAATGACCTATTGCAGAAAAATGAGAATAATTTTACACTGAAGATACAAATAAAAACAAACTAATGATTTTTGTAGAAAGCATGCATGTGAGATTTTGACTGCGGGAATCAGGTTAATTCCTTATACAACTGGTGGCATTTATACTGTACCAACCCCTCTTTTTTACATTCATTTTTGACAGCAAAGAGCTATTTTGACTATTTTCCTATGACAAGGCGGCTAAAAGAATCAGTACATGTATTTGCCTTATGCATGAATAAAGTTCATTAGTACTATAACAAATCAGCATATATTTCATCACCCCTCAACCATCTCGATTTTTAGATATTTACCTCTGTAGCAGACATACGTAAATACGTAAGCCAAGTTGGATGTTCATTTGCAGCCCAAGTTACGCATTTGATCTCCAGTGCTAGTCTAACTGTGACAGGCAGTCACCAAACAAGCCAACCCATTTTCAACCCTAACTCAGAGTACATCTAAATCACATTACAGATTTAGCTTCTGTGTGAATTTATAAATGCTAGGCTTATGATAATTAGGTTCATGCCTTCTGCCTTAAAAATTAGGGACGTGTCAAAATACGAAACTATCCAGTGAGACCTGAAGATTGTGACGAATGTTTCGCTGAAGCGGTCACCAATATTCTACACCGACATGTCAGTGCTTTAAACGAACCATTTAAATGTGAAGTATGTAATGATATATTTAGTCTAGAGTTGAATATGAATAATCACATGATTGGACATGCAGGAGAAAAAAACATTGAAGTGTGATTCGTGATTGGTGTGGAAAAGGTTTACTCACAGTGAAAGTCTGAATCACCACATTTCGATACATGCTGGAGAAAAACCATTTAAGTGTTAATTATATGCTGAAAGGTTTAGTCGAACTGTAAAGTTGAATTAGCACGCGTGGTGACGTACTGAAGAAAACCCATTTAGTGTGAATTGTGAATTATAATGTTTAGTCAGGGTGGACAGTTAGTGATGGCCATGACAACACATACTGGAGAAAAACCATTTAAGTGTGGAACATGTGATAAAACGTTTAGCAAACGTGGAGATCTAATGGAACATATGTGGATACATGCTAGAGAAAAGCCATTTAAATGTGAAGTGTGTAATAAAATGTTTACTCGAGGTGGACATCTTAAGATTCACATGAGGATGCATACTGGAGAAAAACCATGTAAGTGTGAAGTATGTGGTAAAAGTTTTACTCACAGTGGAACTCTGAATGAGCACATGAGGATACATACTGGAGAAAAACCATATAAGTGTGAAGTATGTTATAAACTGTTTAGTCAAAGTGGAACTCTGAATCACCACATGAGAATGCATACTGGAGAAAAGCCTCTCAAGTGCGAACAATGTGATAAAAGGTTTAGTCGGACTGAAAATTTGAATAAGCACATGAAGATACATACTGGAGAAAAACCATTTAAGTGTGAAGTATGTAATAGAATGTTTAGCCAGGGTGGACAACTAATTTTGCACATGAGGATACATATTGCAGATAAAAGCATTCAGGTGTGAAGTAGTTGGTTAAAGGATATGTCACAGTGGGATGCTCAATCAGCAGATGACTATACATACTGGAGAAAAACCATACAAGTATGAAGTATGTAGTAAAATGTTTAGTTAGGATGGGGTTATTATAAACACCGAAATACACTAACAACCGAAATACACTTGTATTTACATGTTCTCGGTGTATATATCGGTGCACACACAGGAATTATGGTTTGTTTTTGTTTGAATAATATTACAGAACAAAAATAAAATATGATTGGAGCGATTTTGGTACGAATTATTTACATTTTCCTCGTTATAGCTAAATGTATGCGATGGCGTCACTAGGTCGTACTTGATTCGACAGATACGATCAACTGAGAATCGTAGTAATACATAACATAGAATGAAAGTGAAAAGAAACAAAAGTACTTGCAGACATTACATTATATATTTACTTTAACTTTTATTGATACAGTTTTTGATAAATAAATAGCATTTAATGTAATTGTTGTTTAAAAGATTTCCTAATTTGGCAATATTGAAGGAACTTATTTACATGCTACTTTTGTTAATGTGACAGTTGATTGTAAAGATGTTAAAAATAAAGTCTTCTTGGAAATATGTGAACGAGCAATATTCATAAAGGATTCGGAATTGATGAGTTCATTTAATGCCCTAAGACACGAAAATAAGTAGACTGGTTTTGAAGTTGAATGTTGCATTCATTAGACCGAATGTTAGAGTCCCAAAAGACTATGATGCAGACAAGGTGCATTTTAATGAGAAAGGGCTTTTTTGTGGAAAGTGTTAACTTCTTTGTGAAAATAACAAGTGTTTATATGATAAATAATAAGTCGACAGTCTGTCGTTAACAATTTAACCATTTTTTTGGTTTCATTGATATATTCCAGTAAATCCAACCGATAACAATCACCTGACTGATTCACATTATACACACCACAGCCTGTTTATGACAAAATCTCCGCAGAAGTATTTTCAATGATCAGGTTTGGATCTGTTAGCAGTATTTATCACAGCTCATACATTAATCTTTCGTTTCGTTTGTATTTGATTGAATAATAATAAAAAACAAATAAACTTTGATTCAAATTTATATGAATTATTTACTCTTTACTTGATTGGATACCTATGATAAACGTCGAATGGAAGTACATACACAGAATGAAAGTGAAAAGTAGCAAAGTACCAAAAGTATCCAAGATTGTACATGCTAGAGTGAGAAGAGTGCGATTGTAACAAGCCAGGAATTGTAATGATTGACACAGACAACTCCGGAAAGCATTTTTGCAAAGTAAAACATTTTTTGGCAAAATGTAATAAAAACATTTAATTACATACATAAGGTATCAGATTTCAATGAATGAATAATTTGTGCACACATATGAATTAATTAATCCATTAGTATTCAAGATTATGTTCCTCTTGAAAATCGGACTTCAAGTCATGTTACACAAGGTAAAATAAACATAACCGAAAACAATAAAATATAGCACATTATGACGAAATCTCTGGTTCATGTTTAGATTTTTTTGCATTAATTGTCACAGTTCGAACATTGATGTTTCGTTTCCTTTGTCCAGGTTTTCGTCCTTTAGTCCTTGGTGCAACAACAGTTGTTTGACCATCTGTAGATGTTATGTATTTTGTGTTTATGTCAATATGGCGTCTAAAGCGTTTGTACAAGTTTGTGCGTTTTAGCTGTGTCACTTTTATTCATGCTAATTTTGTTCACTGAAATTGTTGGTGACTCGGTAAGTCGGAATTCTCCAGTGCATACTAGAGCATTCTTCAGATTTCTGAATTGTCCAGTTACTAATTCACGTGTCAGTTGTACAAATTCCGTGAGCGTTTTCGTCTTCCAGTCAACTGTCTGTTTAAGAACGTGGTTCATAGACTCACAATTATTATTTTTCCACATGCGGTCCATCTGATAGAATTTTAACGGTTTGTTGACTTTTAGTTTGACATTTGTCTGAAAGTAATTAAGAAATTTTTTGGATATTCCAGCACAAAGATTTTCCAAAGTTTCACATTTGTCGTCAAAGCAAATACTGTTATGAGCGTCAACTAGTCCGTCTTCCCCAAAAATTTCTTTCAAGATAGTGTTGCGGTCAGTCACGGTAACTGCGTCGTCTGTCAATATATGCATAACATTCTCTTGTAAATGGCGTGTGCACAAAACGTGTGTTGCTTCGGGCAGAACTGCCGTAATGCCTTTGACTACAGCCTTGTCATCATCGCTTACAATTACAAGACTCTTAAGATTTGAATCCGTAAGTTTTACTTTCAAATTTTGGAAAAAATGACTAAGTTTCAAAATCGCTGTTATCGTAAATGAAGAGCGGTCCAAGAAAGATTCATGGTTCACCTGTTCCGACTCGTTTTACGGTAAGTTGCTTGTAACATGTTACCGTCACATGCATTTTACAAAGCATAAAAGTTTTGTCAGTGCCAAGTACAGTCTGCCCGGAGCAACAAAGATTCTTGATGTCCGTTATTTGTTCGTCTGTGTACAAAATTACACAAGGGGGATTTACCGCCAGTCCTGATAACTGATCGTACAAACGAGTTAATTTCAGTTACCAAATTTTCGAGATATCTGATTTGGTCAGCAATATTGTTTGAGTGTCCTAGAGCTTTTCTGTCCTTTGATTTTTTTTATATTTATTTTTGGGAGGGGGCATAAATTTGTTGAAGTCATTTCGGTTGGGATACTTCATCATATTTTGAAGACAGTTTATTTAATATTTGATGCGGTTTCATTTTTTCAGTAATTTCTGTAATGTCATCGAAAACATAGTCAGGCGTCCGTAAATATTCTGTCGCTTGCCGCGAGTTTCCATGCGGCGTTAATCCAGGAAACTTCCCTACGTATTCAACCAGTGACAAATTACTTGAAAGACCCCACTCCCCAAGCCATGTGACCCTCTTTTTGTACATACTGTTCTTTTTCAAGTGAGTATAGTACCTGTGAATCACGACAATTTGATCTTTGCCAGGTTGTGGATCCAAAGGTCTATAATCAGTTTTCCGCTTGACTTGTCTTTTTAAAGAATACTTCCCATTAAAAAAAGTATCATGGCAAGATTCCCGTCGTCAGACAGCAAATAGTAGGATTTAGGGGATGCACCAGTGGATGTATTCCATACACCACAGTCGTCCGAAAAAGAACTTTTGCCATTATTCGACCTCTTTTCGAGCTTTTTTGCGTTATTCACGATGAAGTATACGTTTTCTTTCAAACCACATGGAATGCATTCTACGCTTGAGTCTGATTTTAACAACAATTCAACAGCTTTTCCTGTGTCAAGAAAATTACCCTGGTCTAATTTGGCTTCTGCTGATTGTTTGTATGAGTCATTTCCGTCTTTTACCTCGTTTTGAATGTCATTTACGTCGTGGATTATATTAGTATGTGACTCGTTACTAACGTGTGTTGCCGTCATGTCAGAATTGAAAGAAATACCATCCACTGAGTCATCTAATGAGTCATCTACTGAGTCATCAACATTTATAGTGACCATATGCTCATTGTTTTGATAAAGCAGAGGCACAAAGCCATTGGGTATAAACCCATTTGTTCTTTCTGGGACAGATATTTGTGTCCACATTATGCATGTTGCGGTAGGTGCGGATTTGTTCACTGCCCTTCCAACCACCTTGCGATTGAAAGGTTCTGATGCAAATTGGGCTTGTAACTCTTGCGGATAATAAGAACGAATGGGCTTGAGATGCTGGCACTTAGTGCATAAATATGCGCCATTTAGGAGTAGGAACCAGTCTCAATAGCGTCTTTTACAAGCTTTGAATAGGCACTAACAACAATGCGATTATCACTGATCAAATCTACAAAACTGTTTGACTTTGCATCCTAATAAGTAGGAATCAGAATCAGTTCTATTGCAGTTCTTAGTCGCAGAAGTGAGTGAGTGCTCTTGAGACTGCTCTGTATAAACAGTTACCATCACCACCCACTGACATTGGTACAAGATCTCTTATAATCGCTGGATGATACATTTTTATAATTTCCACAGAAACTGCATCTTTCTCTCCATTGCTAGACATGCGCCCTGATTCTGGAATAAAAATCCCATAGGTGATGAGAAGTTTACTTTCGGAATTTGCAGCATTGGTCAGGGTATTTTTTCCCTTCGAATGGAAAGCGTTCTGCAGTCTAGAAATATCCCTTCGAATGGAAAGCGTTCTGCAGTCTGGAAATATATTTTTACAGTGTTATTTAAATAAAAACATAGACGTGTCCTTAATATCAACTTTATTGTTTCGCTTTACAAAAATCAGAATCGGGCATGATTTTTTCAAATGAGCAAATAAAGAATAATGGCAGCGATGAGCAGACGGGTGCAGTTTCTTCAATGTGCTCAACATTGTTATCTTCATAGATTGTGTGCAGGACGTGACTGGTATCAACGAACAGTTATTGTTGGTGTAATATTTCACAGGATTTTAATGAATATACCAAGAAAGGTAGATTAAAGCATTAAGCACGCACCGAGGGCAATGGCCAGATATAGTTACACAAAGTTTAAAATCATTGATTTTAAGAATCTTCGTCAATAGCAATTACAAATGGGGATTTCGTAGATAGAATTAGCTGAAGTAGGCTTTGAAATGCAGAGGTCAATGAATTCGAAAGAATATAATATTAATAATGTATCGATTGCACAGAATATATAGATAGATACATGGAGAGATACATGAAAATTAGAAAAGTATCACAAACGTGTACATTCATTTCAGCGAAAAATTCGGCACAAATAGACTAATGAAAATCATGGAATCATAAATTCGATCAAAATATTTACTTGTAGAATAATAACGACGAACAATATGTCATTCATCAAGATATCTATTTATAAATATGGCATGACTAAAATGCGAGAAGTTACGAAAAGTTACAAACAGTTGCGAAAAGTTACAAAAGGTTACGAAAAATTATACAAATATTGCGAAAGGTTACGAAAAGCTCATTTAAAATTATATATTGACCGACTATTTTGACTTTGATTTCCAGTTTCAACTGATACTTATATTTCACGAATTAAATGATATTGTGTAGTAACTCGTTATACATGACATTTAATATTTTTTTTTTGTTGTATATAAAGTATTTCCAAAAAGATCCTTTTAGCGAATGGTATCCTTTTCGCGAAAAGGACTTACCCGTATGCAAAACGGATCCATCAAGTTTTATTATCAGTTGCAATCCATAATTTTGTTTAACAATTAATTCATTTTCCATATCATTTAACACATCGTTTCAATAATGAGCGTGTATAGGGTCTTGCAGCAAATGGGGTCCTTTTAGGGAATAGGACTTACATGCCAACATGCTCTTACCACGGTTTAAATTAATATTTTGGTTTTTAAAAAAATGTAAGAAGAATTAGAAAGTCTGAAAAGATTTGGACTTTGAAGTCTACAATACAAGGAAATTACATTCATTCGCCTAAATTAGCTTAACATAAAACTTGCTCAGCGCTGGACAAGAAATCATTATCAACATCAGGCATATATAAGGTGATCCCTAATGAGCTGACAGCGGTTCCTTGATCTGATGACATCATTCTATGTAATGTCCCGATTGATAAAATGAATTGATTCTCATAAGTTTGGTTATTATAATTGTTCTATTGCAAACTCACAATTAATCATTTAAGAGTACTACGGGAGTTGTGAATGCGGCAAATTAGCATACAATTAATTGAGATACAGATTTGTGACCGTGTCTGGACACTGAATTCAAATAAGAATCTCCTCAATAACTCCAGTTTATATTAAAAAATAACGATAATTGTTTAATATACAATATCTAGCTTTGACAGAAATCGAGACGAGTCTTTATCATACCAATTCCGGAACGATCAGATGTTTATGATACCTGTCCAATAAATTACGACCGTTTGACGAGTTGCTTTAACTAGGAAAATAAAATAAATAATTCCTATCAAAATCGCTCCAATCATATTTTATTTTGCTCTGTAATACTATTCAAACAAAAACAAATCATAACTCCTGTGTGTACACCGATATATACACCAAGAACATGCAAATACAAGTGTATTTCGGTTTTTCAGTGTATTTCGGTGTTTACAGTAACCGGTTAGGATGGACATCTAACAGGGCATAGGATGATACATATTGGAGAAAAACCATACAAGTATGAGGTATGTAGTAGCATGTTTAGTTAGGATAGACATCTAACAGGGCAATGGATGATACATACTGGAGAAAAACTATACAACTGTGAAGTATGTAGTAAAATGTTTAGTTAGGATGGAAATCTAACAGGGTATAGGATGATACATACAGGAGAAAAGCAATTAAAATAATAACATTTTGACTTGAGGTGGAGATCTTATGAAGCACTTCAGGACACACAGGAGAAAATCCATTTAAGAGTGAAGTGTGTAAGGTTTAATAAAAGCAACCATGCGTTTACTCAACATCTCCCCAAATCCACCTCAAACATAATGCAAATGAAAGGAAACATACCCCAAACCTCAAGAAAATATTGGAAATTGTACTATTTTGCAAAGACAGAAAATAAATTTTGCTGCATTTCATGTTTGCATGAGATGGAAATGAAAGCTAGGAATAAAATCTTACTGGATTTTTCACCAGTTCTTATTATCAAGCCAAAGCAGACCTAGTCAATAAGTTCCAAGTGAAAACGTCCTCATTTTTGTGAAGCAAATAATGGACCATCAGTGCCATACAGATCAATGGAAATGAACAAACTTACATATGCACAACAAAATATATATTTGTACATGGATTTGTTCTTGGATTTATTAGTAATTGGTTGTCATTAGTGATATGTTGTATGTAATAGAATGATTAGTGGTATGTTGTATATAATAGGATAATTAGTGATATGTTGTATGTAATATAATGATTAGTGATATGTTGTATGTAATAGAATAATTAGTGATATGGTGTATGTAATAGAATGATTAGTGACATGTTGTATATAATAGAATAATTAGTGATATGGTGTATGTAATAGAATGATTAGTGATATGTTGTATATAATAGAACAATTAGTGATATGGTGTATGTAATAGAATGATTAGTGATATGTTGTATGTAATAGAATGATTAGTGAGAGCGGTCAGCCAATGATGCACATGAGAATACAGACTGCTGGAAAACCATTTAAGAGTGGAATATGTTTAGTATACACAGAGATCTAATAAGAGATGTGAGATACAGAATCTTCCAACTGAATCATGTTGGAAACCTATAGGATTATACAAGATTCATGTACAATTCATATAGGTTCCATGAGTCAGTAGTAGGACATTTCTGGGAAATGAAATTCCTATTTTTTATCCTAGCACCATTTTCCTAGGCATTAGGAAAGTGTTCATTAGAAATTTAATAGAACCAGAACAAAGACAAAAGGTTATATAATATTTATAGGAAACTGCATGGTTAGAATTTCTTAAAAGACTACATTGGTAAATGTCTTTGTAAGCACAACATGCAAATTGTCTGACAGTGACAACTTTATACTAGAAAATTTAAATTGTCTGAAGAAAACAAAGGCATTAGTAAGAACCAGCATGTATTTTGACAAAAATGTACAATGGACACAATTGTACATGCCTTGACAGTTAATCAAAGACAATTGTAAGAGTCAGCATGTATTTTGACAAAAATGTACAATGGACACAATTGTACATGCCTTGACAGTTAATCAAAGACAATTGTAAGAATCAGCATATATTTTAACACTTTTTGTAAAATCCACACAATTGTACATGTCTTGACAGTTAATCAGTCATTTAAGACATTTAGTGTCCTCAGTTACAGAATGTGTGATTTGGAATCTTGACTGCAGTAAATTCTCATTACTGAAAGGTAATACCCAAAATCAAACAGGAGAATAGTAACATAACTGTTCAGTGGTAATTATCATATTTATTGTTGTAGCCATTCTAACATTAATTTCAGGTAAAAGCATTTATTGCAATCACGTCCTCAGATGTGTATAATATTGCAGCTACAATAAAAGTTGTTCCAGCACTTGACCATGTTAACTAAATATTTCTAGAAAATTGTATTTCAGTTGTATTTCAAGATGCATAAAATTTTAGTACTTATTTTATATATTAGTAAATATGAAAAATATACTTTCTTTGATTTATTTGCCTAATTTACATGTTGGTTTCAGATCTTGCACATTACTTTTTTCCTATTTTATTTCTTTAAAAATATAAAGTGATATAAAAGATCAAACATAATCCAAGCAAAAAAAAAAGATCTTAGAATAGAGATGAAAAGACATTCTCAGAGACTTCTCATTAAAGCAATATTTATTTCCTCATTAAGGAAATTATCTTCGTGGTTAACAATTATTAACAAGCAAGAGCCTGTATGAAGATAACATCACTAATCATACAATTGTTTTGTGATACCTCTGATTATGAGAAACAGAACGATAAAAATTAAGAAAAATTAGTTGATTGATCAATTTAATTGCCACTTCGGTAATAAGTTTCACATAATTTTTAGCTTTCAAGACAGTAAGTATTTGCAAGATTTTTCAGATTCATACTAAAGTTGAACATGATTTGTAAGATGACCTTTAAGACTGGATAGCAGGTTTGATAATTATGTACAATTGTACAGTAATTAATTTATTATCTATTTTTTATCAAGAGGATTGACATAGTCTTTTTGTACAACATTTGAAACTCTGTAAGTAAATAGTTTATCATTTCCTATCGCTGCAAGAAAACACTTTCTTCTTATACTGCGTAAAGGAACTGCTTTTAGGGAGGTTGCTATGGTGATCAGTAACACATGTTGAGAAATTTTCCCTTGGATATTTAAACCTGATACAACCGCTGAATTGACAGGATCCGCATGGTCATTAAAGGTCATTGAAGGCCTTTGAGATGATTTCTTCAATTCAAGGCCCTAAAAGTCGTTGATATTTCACCTTGGTTTTTGAAAGTCATTCAGTTTTAGAGATTTTGCTTAGAAAATAAAATATTTATGGAGACTTTTACTTTCGATTTCATTTAATTACGTTGTTGATGATTGGAAGTACACTTTGATATTCAGTCAGATGCTAGCAATTATCATAATCCTCGGAAAGTAATCGGATATCATGCATAGTGCCCCATTCACATGATGTCATTGATAATTTCTACATATGGGCTATGACAGGCTTGACGCCCATTTCCGATAGGTGGAAACCTTTGATTTACTCGGGTCTTATTCGTCTTCTTGCGTTAAAAGGTGCCGAATTTCATCATTATATATTTTCGCTGAATGAATCAAATAAAACAATAATAGTATACTAGAAGTTCTTTCTTCGCTAACAAAGACAAAGGTCTAAAAGGATAAACATTGAATGACCTACTCGAATTGGTCAGGGGTTTTTGGTTGAATGTCAGGGATGATATCATGTCTAAATTTTCAATTAACGCATGCACACTGTTTTAGTTTAGTAAGTTTAATTGGCACATTGAGTCCTGGACAAAGTATTCTGTCATAGTTTGAACCATGCATCAAGACGTTTTACAAATAAGTGTTTCAAAATATGTGGGACCTAGAAAATTCAAAAATGGCTGAATCCCAGCGTGGTTCATCATAGATGACGATTTCATTCAGCAAATTCAAGCGGAAGATGTATCTCCTATTATTAGAGCTGTAAAGGTATGAACAGTGAGAATTTTAGCTGATGTTCCTTGCCTGAAATTGAGGTTTGAATTAGCTGAATCAGGCATGTAATCAAAACCAGAACTGACATTATTTTGAAAGCTCGAAAAATGTCGTCACCTTTTTGACTAAAATCAGCACACCACATAATAAACTCATAACTGCTAAAACACTAGATATATAACTTGAATAGGTCTGATCACAAATTTAGGAGGTATATGCTTCTAGATTGTTCATTTGTCAATTGTGAGTGCTAATTTATGGACTTAAAACATATATTAATCCATCGAATCCTTGAGGAGTATTGTCAAGTAATGTCTCAACTTGAAATTTACAACTCAAATTTCAGGTATAAGAACATATGCAATCGAAACAAATAGTAACATGAATTCATATTTTTTTTTTTCACCTGGATTATTGTTTGATTTTGGTCTGTTTTGCTTTGTTAGTTTTTTGTTTTGTTTTGGGGGGGGGGGGTTGTATATAGTAAATCACTGCAAGGTGAATTCTAATGTACAATCGGGAACAATTTACAGCCAAATTATCCACGATAGCAAAAAGATAGGAACAACATCTTGCGCTGTCTTTTTTGTTTAAATTGAAGAAATGTAGGAATATCCCAACATTTATTATGTTTAAGATACTTTAAAAAATGTTTACATTTTTTGACGTTTGCAAATTCCCTTTTGTTGACGAGAAAACTGCTGATCTCCAAATTCACATAGACCAACAAGTAGATCTGCGCTTTTTTTCTGACATCTCCGATTCCAGAAATGTCAGAAAAGAGCTGAGATCTACTTCCTGGTCTACAAATTCTGGAAATTATGGCTACACGCTACTTTTAGATTTCAGTTTTAATTAGTTTCCGGCCTACTATTTTGGGTGTTACAAGTGAAAAAAAAGAAATATGAATAAGTAATTATGAGACCCTGGTAAATCAAAAAAGGTCCTTGTTCTCATTAAAATTGCATAATTAAGATTAACTTGTGCATAGCTATATATTGCCCTAAAATTGACATTAGGAAGTAAATATATTTATTTGATCAAAATACCTTTTTCTGAACAAGCGGACTAGGGCGTTATTGGACTTGAAATCCTAATACAACTTTATTGTAAGTGGTAAATATTAACAAATGTCAGTGGAATTAAATCATAATACAGCATTAGTGAACAGATGGTAAATATAACATATAAGTAATTAAAGCACTGATTCAAGAAGGTGGAACTTAAGCAGACCTTATATTAAGGAAAAATCCTATTTTGGAGCAGAAGTATCCAAAAGACAATACCTGTGAGCTGTGGACAATTGTACATAACAATCATAGAGAATAGTTTCCAAACTTGTTCCAACTGGCAAAGCTAGCTATATATATATATATATACATATATATATATATATATATATATATATATATATATATATATATATATATAGCTTTGC
>JAECUM010023457.1:0-33293 GCA_016617855.1 Megalonaias nervosa
CATAGAAATTGGATCTAATTACTTTCACAAAGACACAGAAAGGCATCCAATCTAGACTGAGCTGGGCGGACATTGAGTCTGCAAACCTTGGATTACTTGTTGGACAAATAAATTATATTATTAAGAATATAGGTAGAAAAACTACTCTGGTGTCATGCTTTATAAAATCTTTCTTCCGCAACAGGAACACAGCTTACTTTTAGAATGACAAAATGGTTTCATTCTGTCATTTGGATTCAAACTAGCACAAAACTTTTAACTTTTAATATGATACAACAGTACAAAATAACCTTTCTTGCAAAGCATAATCATTTGATTTCCCGTGTACGCACGACATAACTAATCAATGTTTTTATTCGGAACAAAATTTGCAGCATATGGGGAAGAAGTGTAATAATCCTTACAATTAAAAATCTATTTATAGAGCGTGTAAATAGGGATAAAAGAGCAATGTAAGACAATGAATTATCTGCAATATTGTTTAAACATCCTGAACATTTCCAATGACACTCGAGAGCTAAAAGTGTACAAAATGATTGGAATCTATTAAAAGCTGTAACAAAGTGAAGCTACAATCATCTACAAGTTATTACAGCATTCAAACTGAAATGTGTGCGTCGGCTCCAGTCAAGTAAACGAAATACAGAGATTAACGTGCGTTATTTAGCAAGAATGATGGATTAGATAATTTTTATATTTTATAACCTTGATTCCTAATTGGCTATATCAACGACTTCTTGCTTTGTTTTGTATGAGGTGTGTGGGTGAAGGTGTTTCTTTCTATCTTTGTCTTTCTTGGGTTTCTTTTTTTTGGTTTGCTTTATAAATATTTTATAATTTTCTCAATATTTTATAATTCTGACATATTTTTGCAAACGGCCCGTTTAATAAATACGTTTTTATTGCTCTCGACCATGTAATCCAAACGATCCTAATTAAAGCTATTCAGAGTCATATAATGTACAATGTTTGGATATATTCCGATAGACAAATTTGGTTTAGCTGACACAGCAAACATCATTTGGTGTAATACTTTAATATTAATATTAACGATATGCAAGCAATAAATATCCTGAACACAGTGACAGACTATCATTTATACCCGGACATTTGCTCTTCATAGCAATATTAAAGATATGCTAGCAATAAATATCCTGAACACAGTAACAGACTATCATTTATATGCGGACATTTGTTCTTCATAGCAACCTTTACTGTGCAAAATGTAATTAGACTCAATATATTCTCAAATATTTATCAAAAGAACATAAGATGTATACGAATTTCCCCAACTCTCCTTCAGACGTCACTGTTGTTAGTGAATTTTTAATTCCTCTTATCTGTAGAGTTACCTAAGCGATCAGAGTCTAATAGTTTCTATAACTATACAAATCCTTTCCCCTTCCTAACTACATAACAAATTAATTATGTTTTGGTATCCATTGAAACATTGACACGAAGGATTTACCATCATGAAAACTTTATAGTTTTAAGAATAATTTCAAATAAATATGAATATGAGTCAAGTATAAAATCAAAGCAGCTGAATTCCATAGAACGAATGATTGTGGGATTCTCTATTTGAAGAGAAAGAATCGTTGAATCTTGATGTATTCTATTATATTGATCCCAAAATAAAAAGACAATAGTGGCTTTTTTCTTCATCCAAAAAAGAAAATACTGCTATGACTTGTAGTTAAATATTTAAGCATTAAAGATAAATGTACAATACGTGATATTGTATGAGGCTTATTTTGCCAGATTGCACGTGCAAAGCAAGTTCTGCATCATGGACGAAATTATATGAGGATCTCGTCTCCTGCATAATGAGTTTCCATATCTCACATCAGGGCCATTCAAATAAAGCTATTAATTTAAAATAATGTTTCCATTAAGAAGCGTTTGCAAGTTTAGACAATTATGTGTCCCAAAGTAATTCTTCAATTGTGTCACTAGTCGTGGAAATGCCCATATCAAGAGTTTGGATGTTTATCTCATTAGGCGAGAAAATGTCCATATAGAGAGTATTGACGTTTATTTCGTCAGTCGAGACAATGTCCATGTAGAGAGTATGGACGATTATTTCGTTAGTCGAGAAAATGTCCATATAGACAGTATGGAAGATTATTTCGTCAGTCGAGAAACTGTTCGTATAGAGAGTATTGATGATTTCATTATTCAATACAGAGATCGTTAAAGATGATGTCATTATTCGAGAAAATGTCTCTATCGACAGCAACGACTGTGCCGCAATGTTGGTGGCATATGCCGAAAAGACTACATGAAATTTTGATAATGTTTTCAACAATTTGTTCTGCTATTTTCATGTTTATAGAGTCTATTCTCAGCTTGTTGGACTGGAACAAATGTATAAAGCCTGGCTGAACGTTGATGAAAGTGAGTACAGACTATAACGCCTATGTCTAAATGCTATGAGCATACATGCTCAAAATGAGGAAAATTGCTATGTCAGTCTTTTCATTATATTTCGTTGTCTTTTTCAAACTAAAATGTTTATGTGTCACTCTTTGCAAAGACAGTAAAACTCGGGACTTGTTTTCTTTCTATTTACATTTTATTTTTGTTCATTAAATTCTGTGTCCTCGTTTGTTGTATTCTGCACTCTATATAACTTAGGTTGTACATTCGCTAACAATATAAATGGCCGCACAAAGTTCTAACAAATTCAAACATTCTCAAAATAAATTTGTGCTGCATATCATTTCAAGAAAATATATTGATTGAAAACTAAATGCCATTACAATTTTAATTTTGAACATATGTCATAGTGAAAATATGTCAGGTGTTAGACCATTCTAAACTAAGCCGTTTAGTAGTCATACAAATCAAAACAAAAGATCAAAACAACCAGACTGGTATAATAATGAAATCGCTGTTGCGCAATGTAAACAAGACTATCATAAAAGTAAGAAATTATCCAATTACCGTCAAACTCCTAATTGTAATATATAAATCTTCCTTTTTGAAAGAAGCCATTGCCTCAAACACTGATAACAGATCCATCTACAATCGCTTGCGAGAACTAACGAAACTAGTTCTTCTACGTTCATGTGAAACGATAGTCAATGGGATTCGTTACACTGATAATCAAGATATTGCAAGTAACTGAACCTCTTGTTACTAATATTTTCTAAACACTTGACACGTAGTGCCTTTGCAAATGAAAGATTACTTTTACTATTCCTCTAATTACATTAACTCATACTATTGATATTACCACTAAAATAGAGACAAGAAAATCGGCGGATCTAGATGGAATTCACCCCAAAATTTTGAAAATGATGGTTTACCAATCTATGAGTCAAAGAAGGAAGTAATTAACTGTAACATAATAATAATAATAATGAGGACTTTGTATAGCGCCTAATCTTTAGAAGCTCTAAGCGCTTTACAACATTTGACAACACTTAAAAAAAAAAAACATATATAATGTTATGATTACAAAAATAAAAACAAACACCACGAAAGTAGAAACAGAAAATATGCTGTAAATATTTAAGGCAAGGATACATTATTAGGTCTTTAAGTCTTTTCTTGCAGTTGAAATAGGTGAGTTTTAAGAGCGCTCTTGAATGGGATCACTGTGTCTTTGTGTCACATCTCATTCTGCAAATTTCCAGTCACTGAAAGTAGCAACCATATTCGTAATTCGTTGATTAAATGAATGATTAACTAATTGAAAACTATGTACAGATGTACGATATTAGCTTCTAGTTTAGTAACGCCACAAGTAGAAGAATAACACTACACCATCTAATAAAACTCTTTATTATTGTTTTACGTTGATAGTTGAACCAGCAACATTGGTTCAAAGATTTAGACTTCTGTTACGGAACTGAAATGTACTTGATAATTCTCGATAGCTCCTGTTGAGGATGTAGCTGAACGACTTAAAAGATTTCCGCTATGCCTGTCAAGAGCACCACATATGGAAGATTTTATCCTAGTACCGATATCGGAAAGTTAAATTCTTAAGTGATCAGTGACCTCAGTGTCAGTGCAAACTGCTCCTTAGTTTGTGTCATAACATGAAATTAAAACGATGAAAAGAGAATCCCACGGCTTAATTCTGAAATTTAAGAGCAATCCTTTTAATCGGTGTTCATTAAACATAAGTGGCTTGTCGCCACAATTAGAATTAGCAGGCAAAATGAACGAAAAAGCAACGACGCTATCTACGTCAGTTAAAACGTTTCGGACACTGATGAATTGAGTTCTTATGGCATGAAAAATGAAAATGACTCGATGTTTGCACCCTAAAGGAAAAGAAAACAATATTTTTCATATGGTATTGCTCAACATATGTGTATCACGTTTAATTACACAGGTCTACAGCCAAAATGCTTCCGAAATAAATGGAGTCAAACTTTGCTAATACTGGGTCACTGAGAACGACAATGATGCTTAAAATTGTTGATTGGCTCTAGTTTAAAAGACATCATCCTGGGTCAGTATATACGACCCTTGACTTGAGAATGGCGGAGGATAAATGAGTTATCAAGGGAAAGGATCTCAATTTAAACAAGAAATGAATAAAATACATCTTTGACAGGATCTATGAATAAATCTATGACTGGGTTTGGACAGTACTTGTAGTTTAGGCAAAACAATGAATTATGCAATCTGAAGTTGGTATTGCGTCATACATGATATGAATTATATAATATTATTCCTAGAAGATATGGATGATGCAATCATAACTAAGCTTACATCACTCTGCTGAACAAATTGCCCTATATCAGCTCTAGAAATCATACAGTGTCGTGCTCTCTTATTTGTCAGGGTTTGATTTTGCAAGTCCATTCCTCTAACGCCTGAGAAGAACGCTTCCTGTCGATGGTGTTTTTACACTGTTAATGAAGAATAACTAAATTTATCAAATAATCAGGGTCCTATGCTACACGTAGAAACTGCATTTCAGTCGATCAAACAACACACTTTTTCAATCTCTTAAATGAAAAATGTAATTGTTATGAATTTACGCCCACATAATGATCAAGGTGTTCGATGCGTTGCAATTACTCAATTGGGATAAAAGGCTGATGATAAAGCTATGTCACGTTTACAAAATAGGTTTATGAGCAATGTTCAGATAGTTGAATAAGTCATAACAATAGCAAACAAACAGTCTGATGTATTGAAAGCTCTAGTTTATATGCATATATTGGCATGGCGGTTCTTTGAAGACGTTACAACATGATATCTTATGGTAATGCAGAAACATGATGGTGAGAATTATGATCTTACCAGAAACAGGCGTGATCTGGATTAAAATGACATGTACACTGCGTGAGCACAACTACTTGGTCTTCATAGACACTGCCATCTGACACAACTACTTGGTCTTCATAGACACTGCCATCTGACACAACTACTTGGTCTTCATAGACACTGCCATCTGACCCAGAGTAGACTTATTATAGCCTATTTTAGAGATTTGGGAGATACTGAGAACATTATGAGTATAGCTTTTATATTTAAAAGCATTCCATCCTCTATCAATTACGACATATCCAAGGACTTTCAAGACGTTATAAATCGTGTATGGCCACAGTGTAAAGGACTCGAGTAGGAAATCTCTCGAACCAAGGTAAAGTACTCTGCTATACTGATCATGGATAGAATTTGGTAGTAGACAAATTTCCCGATTGGAACAACTGCATAAATTGTGATCGGCAAATGTTCGTAGCATCGAAAATATAAGCAGAATATGACCACATAGCACCGTCATCAAATGAGTTTGCTGAACCATTCCTACGGCCGAACCTACGTAAGGCTGGTAATCAAAATAGTTGACCCCTGGCTTTAAAGCATGAACGTATATTGTTGAGGCAGCCCTGAAACCAATGGAGACAGCGTTCATGATAGTAAGGTACCTCTACAACTTATCCTGCCCTCGTGCTAAATTAACTACTGAAATAAATAAATAGTGCGCTCATTATGTCTTAACCCTCAATACTTCAAAAATATGCAGAAAGCCGTATTCACATCCGATGTTTCTGTCGACACCCAATTAGACAAAATTAAAACGGACATGATATGAAGCAGTCTAGCACATCGCTAAAAGAGTTGTATTCAGATCAGACTAATCAGCAAAGTGGTCATTCAGACGCGCCTCGTGCTGAAATATTTATTTTCTATGTATCAAGGTTACATTTTGTCCTGAAAGTACTGCCACATAATCGCTTGTTTCCTTGTGACGTACGAATGAAATACTTTGGTGAGATAAGTAATAAAATTAATGCTATACCAAAACATGATTTATCTTATATAAATATACCAGAGGCAACGATTTATTTAAAATTTACATCAATTAAGACAATGGTTTCATTTTGTTTCTGCATTTGTCACGTAAAATGTGTTTATTCGAATACAAATGTCAACAATATACAATAACTCCACAGTGCGTCCTTGCCGAAGTGTAACATTCAATTCGTTCATCAAATTAGAGAGCCCAATTCACCTAATAACTAAATAAATAACAGTTCATTCAAAAAACGAAGATGCAACAAGTTAAGTTCAAGTAGCAATTCGATGCCAAAGTGACTAATGACATTGAAAAAGGCTTATTTCAGCTGACGAACGTTGTGATATTCAGAAAGAGTCATACGTTGGAATCGATAATATCGTTAACTCACTCCACAGATTTAAGAAATCGATGCCAAGTTTATTTAATTCGTTGGAACTATTCACACGTTCTGTATACTGGTCATGTTGTAAATTCTACACACATGAATAATATAAAGTCGATGTACGATGAAACGGATTCGCTTGTTCTGCTAGTGGAACAATATATTTCTATGAGCGTAAAACGGGGATGATTCATCATTTTGATGCATCTTACATTGCTGAGGACAATAAACGCAATCTGTCACTAGCGAAATTTAAGGACAAAATAAATGATGCAGTTATTAAAGAATGTATAGATCTTATGGGCACGATGCAGTTGCTCAAGGTGGTAAAAACTGTACAGAACCAATGGAAAGGATTTAACAAGGCGGCAGTTAACGGCTAAAACTTTGATGACCATTAAATTGTTTAATTAGTCGTGAAGAAAAGTATGCTACTATTCCGATCAGCAGATCTCATAAACATGAAATTTTTAATGTTGCGGCAAACAAGTAAGTTAAGAGTTTATTTTATCAAAACAAGGATTTGCTAAATAAAATTGACCCATTAAATTTAGAATATGTCAAAAACTAAAACTTATTTTGGAATAATGTTTAGCAAATAAATATAATTCATTTACAGCTGTGGCATTGCCAGATATGTACAACGTGGGATTAAAACGAATGTAAAATATTTACGACTCGTCAAAAGCACGCAAACTATCATTGGCAGTTGATATGTGTTTGAAGAATTGAGAACAGAAATAACATCTAAAAGGCTTGGCAAAAGGAAACGAAAATGTATTGCAAAATCATGCAGGAATACATAAAGTCTCCATTCCAATGTTGAAAAGTTGAATTACACAAACAGAAGAAAGAGAAAATGTAGAAGACTGAAAACAGCTGAATGGTCAAGCTAACAGAAAGCAGAACGGTGTATCATCTACATGGAACAATATAATTTCCACTTGATGAAAACGAAAGGAAAGCAGAGATCAACAACTGGGAACGAATGAGCATACACAGAAAGCCAAAATGCTAATAAGAATTTTAAAGGTGGAGAACCTTCAATTAATTGTAGTGCTAACATAGAACATGTTTTAAACATTTTTGAAAGACCATGAAGAAAAGTTTATTATGCTATTTTGTGCCAACCAGTAATCGATTGGGGCTTTCAGTCTGAGTCTTTGTCGTTATTTCTACACATGAAGTTAATGTGTCTTGATAAATAATAAACACTGAAAGAGAGAGAAAAAAAATAAAAAGACCTAACTTTTTCGGTCATCAAACACCGTTTTTGTTTCTTATAAAACATTGTTAATTCCAACTGTACATAATTTTAGCAAACCAATTTAGCAGTACTTGATAACTTCATTTTTCTGTATAATAATATATATTAGTTAAACTTCTCGTTTGTTTAAAGTGCTTATCGAAAAAGTGATGCCGCAACATTTTTAAATAAATTATAACTTGCACTAGAAAAATATCTGGAAGCATGAATTCATCTTTCAAGATTAAATACTATAATCTCTGAATATATTTCATTTCTGTAAAGTCTGTGCAAATAATATACGAATATTTCGCAAATGTCCTCGGAAAATGGAGTGGTCAGTTTGCATTCTACTACTGAGTGTATCTCAGATAATTTACTTTGTTTCAGACAGGCAAGTAGGTGGCGAAATGAAAAAGGGGCGCTTAATGATAATGTACCAATCTTGGTCACCTCTCTCTCTCTCTCTCTCTCTCTCTCTCTCTCTCTCTCTCTCTCAAAAGTCTACTCTAGTGGTATTATATTGATGTATTTCGTTTAGCTATTTCACATAGCTCACAAATTAATATCGCAGCTGAAGTTATACTACAAACAGATTCAATAGACATTTGATGAAACAGAGATTATCGCGTTAAATCTTGAAGTTAATCGGCAAATCCAGTGCATCCTGCCCCAGAGGTATGATATTGATAGGGTCGTACATAGAAAGGAGTGTAAACGAGCATACAAGCCTTTGGATGAATGTCATATTGTGATGGTAGAAAGTTACAGAGCATGATGATATGCGTCCATTGTATACTGGTATCACATAATTACAAGGGGATCAATTGATGCTGATGGATTAAATAAAATCGAGTGGTTCTGCAGAACTCCGCATATCAATACATCTTCTGCTTCACATTATCAGGCACAACAGTGAACATGCGCGTAACGGATCATCAACGTGTGACAATCTCTATACAGATCAGAAACAATTAAGTTACTGTTTGTAATAAGCGGGACCATCAAACCCAGCAAAATGGTTCAAACCAGATATGAATGTTTTTGGTGTTGCTTCAGCAAGGAAAGGAAGGATAATTATATTTGGTAGATGTAATTTTACATAAAAATACTACCAGAGTCTGATTACCAGTACTGGCGAAGAGAAATTTCATCAATTTAACTGTCAATGTTTTTCTGCCACTCGTATGATTCTTGATTCATCATGCTTATTCTTCTCATTATTATCATTCACATTCTGAAAAGTAAGACTTTCATGTATTGACATTCGCATCTTTTGGCTGATTATAGTTGAAGAGAGGTTTTATTAGAAGAAGACAAACCAAAATAAACTATTTTGATGTTATAAGCTAGGAAATTGTCCAATTAGTTGTGTCACTGATTTCGCTTGTTTTGCTAATATCAATACTAAAACCTCAGGCTCCCTGGTCTCATACTTTTAATTGTGATCTGTAAATTAAATTATGAAACTTATTACATATTACTGTAACACATATGAGTAATTGATAAAGTTAAATATTAATATATCACCTCAAATTATTTGTGCATATCATTCTTAATATATGAAAAGAAATGTTATATATATATATATATACTTGCATATATATATATACTGCTGCTGCTATATATATATATATATATATATGCCTACTATATATGCCTATATATATATATATATATATATATATATATTAGACTACGCACAATCTTAATTAGTAAATACAGATTTAATTGTGATGAGTTCTTTCCAGTAAACCATCTTTCTTTCTTCTGAAAGTTTTTATAACAACATCTGGACAATATAAATAAAATGTTAGAATGTTATATGTGACACACTGATGTTAGTGTCAACATTTAACAGTCTTTGAAATGGAGTTCAACACAGTATCTCGAACAATTAGCCCTATACGTGCTTCATCCACAATGGCCGAGAACACTGGAAAGACCTTTCAGAGGTCGTTATGCCTGTGTCTAATTGTTAGGTACTAGTTTTAAAAAATACAGAACCTGAAACTTTTGTGTATTTAAAAAAATGCCTTACAAACGCATTTCTTTGGGATTTTTGCCTTGAGTTAAAATCTCGTCATTTTGCTTTTATCGTCTTAGCGTGTACAGTTTGTGCGTTTCTCAAGCATTGTATTGAAGCTAGAACCTCATTAATGACCGATTTCTGGCGCATTTATGCCCTGTTTCGGTGTATAATTACCTTTTACTGGGCCGCATACAAACCAACAACTCTGCACTTCCACATCGTATAGATTGAGTTGAATGCATACAATCCAGTCGATCAGAATATAAAATATTTCCTAGTAGCCAAATAAGGCGTGTTTCTTGCTCTAATAGATATTATTCATTCAGACTGATAAATGATAATAATGAATGCAAAAGCGATTTTTCAACTCGTTTGCATCCTAATAACCCATGGGAGTAATTTCAAGCAATGTTACCTACCAAGAATCTGGTATATCTGAGTAATTTAACAAATTACCTAGCAATGTTCTGGTATATCTAAGTAATTTCACTAAATTACCTAATAAAGATCTGGTAGTTACATTATTCCTCACTTTTGCAGATATTATACTGAACCATTTGCTAAAGAGGTTATTTCCCAAGGTGGATATGGGGCATACCGGGCGCGCCCTTTGCCCCAAACATTAGGCCGAATAAACCAGAACATTTCGTAGAGTAAGTTTTCTTTACAGTTGGATGCTTAAAATAATGCCCTAGAAATATTTAAAACGCAGCAGCTGCCAGGGGCTTCGACCCACATCAGGGTTTCTGTTCATCTACCACCGTAGTACCCAACACCGACCACCACCCTAACGATAGTTTTGGATCTGCCACTGATTTAGCTGGTGACTCTCATGCGTTTAACATCAGCTGATCTGAAAAATGTTCCGCCCTGCAAAAAGATTAAACATATGATCAGTGCATTCACTAGGTACGCTTTAAATTCCACCTGAAAATGCCAAACATTTTCCTGTGTGAGGGTATGTAAGGAGAGCGACCATAGGCCTACATGAGCAGTGAATGGGGCCAATATAGGGTCACAGAGGGTCTACTGTTACATTTGGTCGTTTGCACTATGGGGTCAAAATTTATAGGGTCACGTAGACTTTCTATGTAAAATTTGGTCGTTTGCACTATGGGGTCAAATGGGACTTTAACATGGGCCTTTCTAGGGTCCAAGGGAATTGACATCACGGAACTGGACACTGGTAACAATGTTGCAAGTGGCTGATCTCAATCGGGCGGAACAGTGTGGCAAGGGGCTGACCTGAATACGCGCTACTCTAGGGACAAATAGAAACATAGACATATAGACGTGGTTAGTGACAGGGTTAGAGACATTAACAAGGACATTTGACACATGACACAAACATATATTTATGAACATAAATCTATCACAAAAAAATCGACTAACTATTTTTTTAGGCATGAGAGAATAGATATCTTTTTGAAGCAATGGAGTGATCCTGAAAAGGGCCTTTTAACTGTCTTCTATTTTGTATCCTCTCTTCTTCTCTTACACCAACATCGTATTTACTCCACTACATTCATCTTCTTTTCCCTCTCCTTTTCATCCTCCTCTTCTTCCTTCTCCTCTATCTCCTCTTTTTTCTCTTTTCATTCTCCTCCTCTTTAATCACCTTAGCATTCCATCTTCTCATTTCTTCTTTTTCCCCTTTCTCCTCCTTTTCTTCTTTTTCCTGTTTGATCAGCCCTCTCAGTCTGTCCTTTGCCTTCTTCAAATTTTTAAGTTCTATCCTCACTATATGGGGACTATAACACCCTTACTCCACTTTCACCAACAGTTCCTCTATCATTGTCACAGAATAAGGCAAGAAATAACTTGGTTTCGCCTTAGAACGATTTGATCATTTTCATCGTACATGCGCACAACTTTATCTAGGGTAGATAATTGTTTTTCTAGTCAAATGACTGAGCTAGCATGCATCTCGTCGTAGATCGCTTGCGGCGAGAGACACAAAAAGCACGGTGTGCAAGGGTATTTTACCTTTGCTCATTGTCCTGTAGATTTAAGGCAAGTTTCTGTTCTAATCTACACATTGGTCTTTTGGGATCTTGTCAAAGAGTGTATGCTCTCCATTTCATTCTACAGTCATAGGGGTAAGTGTTACATTTTATTTTATTTGCAAATATGTGAAGCATATTCAGTTTTAATGACGTAGCGTGAAATGTTTCCTTTATCACTACGCGGATTTGAAACTTTATGAACTTTTGATCTGTTACAAGTTGCTATTATGAGTTTAATTTAGCAGCATGTGTGTATAGATTTTAATTCCGTACCTGTTATTACCACCAGTTTGGTTTTCTTTTAGCTGTTTGTGTAGGGGGTGTATCAGGCTGTCGGTCTGGCTGTTTGTATGTCTGTCTGTATGGGGATGGAAGCATGTGCGACCATCAAGGCCATACAAGGACAGAAGTGCTGATCTGTATACTTGTGCGTATGGTGGATCCATGAAGGGAGTGTGACCAATACAAGTGTGGGCTAACCCAAGAATTCAGGAGAAGTGAGGTTTAGCAACGGACATGTGAAACAGGTCAAAATGTCTCGTTTACAAGGTTCACAAGTATTTAAATGAGTCATATGTTGTTATGAATCGTACGTGCTGTACAAATGAGTATATGAGTCATGAATCATATGTTTGATACAATTATGTTTATTACAATTGATCATGTTTGTTTCAATTGATTTATATTGTGTTTCAACTGAGTACATGGAACATATGTTGTGTCTCAATTGAGTACATTTGAGTACAATTGAGTTACACCTATTTGCGTACGATTATATGAATCTTACCTTTATTACATGAGATTATTTATATGAATCACATCTTGGTTTTACTGCATCATGTGTCTACAATTTTGAATATATGAATCACATTTTTGTTTCCCCAATTTTGAATGATTGTATGAATTTTTTTTATTTTATGTCGTAAGGTTTCATAAAGTCACAAATTCATTTGCATATAACAAGTGTTTGTGTGAAGTAATTGAATAAGTCGAATGTTAAGAGCTTAAAAGAATCACACTGTATATGTTGTAGAGAATGTAAATATATTTATTAATTCATTTCATAAACTTCCATCTTTCATCGCATTTGTTTGTGTTCTCACTTAACCAGGTCAAATCCTGTTACAATCAACCCCAGGTCATTTACTACCTGTTGCAACTTCATCATTTTGTCTACAATATTACTGGCCATCTTCATTTATTCAATGTTGAATGACGCGATTGACGAACGCTATGATTTATATATCTCAAATACGGACGTGAAGGAAAACATCCCCTCTTACCATCTACCCATATTACATACCAAACAATCCACAGGGATGAGAGTGCTAACCTAAAATAAATTTTTATACAAAACAACACACTAATACTAACAAGACCACTATACTTTCTATCAATACATAGTTGGAGAAGGAAATTTTTTATGTACAAAACACACCATTACATACAATCACATCAGCAAAGGAGTTAGTATTTTTGACACCTTTATCAGTCTCTCTTTTCTAGAGATCTGGTTAGCACTGAGAAGGGCTGAGGTTTTTTAACTTGCGATGCACCTGTTTAATGGTGACACCTCCCAGGCCGGGCACCACAGACACATCGCCAACTCCAATCTTGTTTCCAATTGATGTGTGTCGTTGGGAGTGCGGAGGCAGCTTGAGTGGCTTCATTATCCCGTTCCTCCGTTTGAGGGAAAGTGAAGACTTGTTCTTGCCTCCTTCTTCTATTCTGCACCCGTGGATGCTGTGGTCGCTGAGGCTTCCATTCTTGTCTCTGCCTCTCCAGTTCTTCTTCCCAATTTTCTGTCTGGGAAACCACATGTCTTGCAGCTGTTAGCATTGGTGGCAGTTGTGCTTGGCGCTGTGGAGGTGTCTTTACCATGAATTTCACCTCACAACTTGCTCTAAGGATGAGGTGAGGCAGGGTTGTACTTGTCTCTTATTTTTCTTCTCCTCCTCCTCCTCTTCTTCCATTCTGGCTTTCTTCGGGATCGCCTCCATAGCCAGCTCATCCAGGATCCGCCTGGCATACTCCAGTGCATCTGAAGCTCCAACAGTTTGCTGACTCGCCTCATTTTTGAATGTTGACTAGTCAACGATGGGTAGCCAGACTGATGAACGCTACGATTTATCTGCCTGAATCACGGACGTAAAGGAAAACACCCCTTACACAAAAGCTAACAATACCGACTCCACCATCAATAACATGGAACGTGTGGACCTTAAAGAAAGACTCAAATTCACTTTATTCCTACCAACACACTTTATTATCACTCATACATATACAAAACACACACTATTTTATAAGCCAAAGAAACGAGGTGTTTATAGGCACACTTCTGTTTTTAAACCTACCAACACACAAAGACAGAAAGTTTGGCAAATGAATAGTAGGTATTTTCTAGATTGTTTGGGTAGCCCTGAAAACGGTTGTTTACTTGGGGTTATGGCAATCTCTTATCGTCTAAGATTCCGTCCCCGTCTGGCTGCAGGCTTTCCCACAGGATAGGGTCTGTTGTTTCTTCGGAAGGAGAAGGAGAACTCTTTCGTGTTCATACGGCAGTCCACAAAACCTCTGTCTGGCTCCTGCTGTTGTTGCTGCTGCTAATGTTATATCTGCTGTTTCTAAAGTATGCACTTCTCGGTCCATTCTTCTTGCTCCTTCTTGATTTCGTCTTCAGACACCTCTTCTATCAGGTCTTGGGTCACTTTCAGCATCCTTACATCCTCTGTCTCTTCAGGCTTGGGTATCAGGTTTTGCCTGACACGATGCAAATTCACGTGGGCTTCGTTCGGCTTTGCTAGTTTTGAACACATCTTCATAGGTTGACGAGTCAACAATGGATGGTCAGACTTTTATTATTATTATTATGACTGAATTATAGTGGCGTTCGTACATTAAGTACATGTGCCACTGGTTAATTCCTGTACCACAGGATGTTAATTATTCCTTTGGGAGTGGAATCAGTGCCACATTCCCCAGGAATTAATGCACTCAAGGAGTGCTGTTAATTTATCCGTCAGGAAGCGGTACAATACGTTCCAAGCTGCCTGAATGGTAGGCTTTCATGAGTGGGGATAGTTCCAGCACACACTCATGCTTTTCAGTCCAGCTCTAGCATAGGGTGAGTGGCAGTAGTACCATCACTCACTCATGTATTTGGTTATTAGCGAGTTTGGAATTAATAGATGCATTGCACGCTTATTGGTTTTGGTCTCCGGTCGAAGGAACGGGTGGCGTAGACAATGAAGGGCGGCTCCAAGCCGCAGGGCGGTGTCCGGTGTTTCCAGGGTGTTGGTCTAAAAGATGGTCTTCTTACACGGACTAAGAATTTGGATATAAACTCTGTGCTGTTTTTAACATTAAAATTAAGAATTACGTAGGTAGAAACCTCGGATAACAGCCATTTTGTTTACCAGTGATTTTGTCACCTTGTGTGACTGGCCCTGATGGTCCTGGGCTTAGACCACCTTATATGAGATATTGTTTTGGGGTCTTACTAGGTGTGTTTTATTTGGGGCCAATCGGTCTTGAGGTGTGCTGACCTGTGATTATTTGGGACCGATTAATTACGTAGATTAGGTGTTTTGCCGCCTTGTGCAGCGGGGCCTGATGGACATTGGACTTTTGACCACCTTATATTGGCTATTTGGGGCCTTTATTGTTTTCTCTAATCTGTTTACGTAATCGCCTTATGTGGCGGGCCCTGTTGGTCCTGATGTTCGGACTACTGTATTCTAATGAGGTGACTGTCATCTTTTGGTTGAGAGTAGTTATAGTGATAGGGTTAAAATTGAGGAGGAGGCGGAATAAGAAAGGGAGCGATAGGGGATAAGAAATTTTTTTTGGTCAGACTTCAGACCAGCTCGCTTTATAGGGCTCAAGCGCGGACGCGATAGAAAACATCCCAGCGATTTATTTTTTCGGTAGGAAAGCTATAGCTCATTTCATGGTGAGGGATAGAGAGAAGTCGAAGAGCATGTATAGTGATAACAAAAAAAAATTAAAACAAACCACCAACACTTTTTTCAAAAGATAACATTTTTATTCAACCAGCACTTAACCAACACATAATATAACATCAACACATTTTCTTTTCAAATAACCAGTTTTTGGCAAGGTTGACAACGTTCTGAAGTCAAGTTAGACTTCCACTGACGGAGGTCATTTGGCCATTGATGTACAGTATGTTTCCTAGCTAAAGACAAGAGATACCCGTAACTGTCACTATCCACATTTTCATCGTTTCTAGAAGAGTCACGATCAAAATAAGTCACTAAATGTTCTAAGGGATATCCAAGACTGCGTTCATGAAGAAAATACACACAGTATTGTCCACACACCATAGAATCTGTGCCTTGTAATTTCACATTATTGAATCATGTTTTCTGGGAATTTCTTCTCATAAAGTCGATGATGTCGTCTTCCAAAAGCGGTAATCCATACGAATCAAAATACTCCACACAGGCATCGTGGGGAAAGTAGAAGGCAACCCAGTGGTTCCTTGGAGATAACTGTCGACCTTGTTGATGACATAACATTGATGGTCTTTAGGTTTGCGATGAGAAAGTTCATTTTTAGCACACATGACAGGGTTCCAAGAAGCGGTGTACGAACTGTTTTTCAAAATGTAATAAAGTTCCCAGGTATCCGTTTTGTTTTGTTTTGATTTTTTCTTGTTTCACAGGTAATGATAAATCATCAATTCAATACTGACTTTTTCCTTGAAAATCTCTGTCAAATAATCGTCTCTTCGTTTCGTCTCCGTACTCTAAGCCAAGAGAGATTCGATGCGATGGATCTCTAGAGCAGTCTTTGGAGTGGAGGAATGATCACGCAAGTCTTTATACCACTGATGCAACACTGCTTCTTCCGAGATGAGACCCCCAAACGTCATCCAGATACTCGTCCAATTTTTCTTCTTGACTCATCATCAGACATTTGTCGGGATGAATTTGACTGGGATGGTCGTTTTGACATCCATAGCAATCTTTCTTGGTCAACCCTGTAATGTGTTCTGCCATGTGTTTGGCAAAACTGGAGACTAAGTGTTGTTCTTGTTTTGGCCATCTGGACATGACCATCACCTCTTCGTCTTTGTCTTTGGGTTCTGCTTCTACGATATCCTTCCATTCCATTTCCAAAGATTCTCTACCATTCAAAGAGGGATAAGAGTCTTCCATAGCTTCTAATAGTCTAGAATGACTTCTCTCAAGCTATTGATTTCTAGAGTGTTGTCGAATTCGGCATACAAGATGACGTTCGTCGTCTCGGTTAGAGCTTCTGCAAACTGAAGTTCCACACGCAGATGACCGGATTTTATGGGGTGGAAATGTCCCTCGTCGCTGCCTTGATCTGGAGTGAAATCAAAGGCCCACAAAGCGTAGCCTCCTGCATAATCGTCGTACGAAATGCCGTAGCTGCTGTTGGTCCCTATCTGTCCCGTGGCTTCGTACAGGATCAAGTACGATCTGACATAATTCGAAGGGACTGGTACACAAGGTCTTGCCGTCGCGACTGACTTCGATCTTGGACACTCTGTAGTACTTAAACTCAAAAGGATTGGCGGTGACGGCTCCGTTGAGGGCTACGTTGCTGACGATACCAACGATTAAACGTTTGGGTAACTGTCCTTGGAACAGACGATCTTCGATCTTGTATCGGAATCTAACAGCAATGGTGAAAGTTTTCACTTCCACTTGTTTTATCGGATACTTGGCGGTCGTTCTGTTCAAAGTGTGGCTGACGTCGTTTTCCGCTTTAGGTAACACTTTTACGCGTCGCACGTAGAGTCTGACTTCTTGGATGGTGGTTTTGTACTTCTTGGCATTGGCCATCAAATGGAAAACGGTGCTACTACGATTCGTTCTCAATATCCTATCCACTCCGTTTAGCAAATACTTTTCTTGCAACATGTCCAAATGCAAACGATCCTTCAGTTCTAAACTACGTCCTTGCAGGATTTTCTTTCGAAGGATGTTAAAGTCCACATTGTGAGGATCGTCATCTGTTGTTATAACTGTGTATCTTCTAAACCATGTCCTCGCTGTCGAACGACTTCTCGGTACACAGGATACATGACTTACAAGTCGTTAGAGAATCGTTTTCGAAAATGGAGTTTCACCGTGACTTTCCCTTTGGAGAATGGAATATTTTGTCCCAGATCTCCTTTCATAGCAATGTTGACACTACCGAAATACGACCTACTGACGGGCAAATAGTGAGGATGTACAAATTCGAGGTGAACGTGATAGGTGTTTCCACCTTCCTCGTCATTGGTCGTGGCAGAATCCACTTTGAAAGGAATGACTCGCAGTAACGATACGGATCTGTGTCCAATCACGCGATACTCCACCACATAAGAGTACACAAAGATCAAATTTAATCCTTGGTTCAGTTCTACCGGGTAACTAAAAAACTTCGCAAAAGTGAAATTGTTGGCGATTGGTGGCATGTTGTTACCCTTGATCATCTAGAGGTCTCCACCCAAAATGTCAAACAATTCAGGACAAAATGTAATGGCCAACGTTTTGGCATCCGAAAATTTCATCAGTATGCGAAGAGCCACTTTATGGTACTCGAGGGTGACACTTCGCTTGGTTTTGTCCAAGGCTTTGCCAAACAAAGCATTGAATTTGGAAACAATCGTGTTCACCAGATGTTGACCATTAAAATAATAGCCTGCGGAAAATTTCAACATATACATGTACAATGGAGTATCGAGGAACACTTACCGTTTCATAGAGGCATCTACAGTTTCGCTTTCATTCAAGTATTGTTGCACTTGGTCGTTCAGAACCTCGACCTCAAAAGTGTTTTGACTTTCAGTGATGTTTTTGATTTGTGTATGGTGAATCATTTCGACCAAAGCCACTTCTCAATGGGTTTCGTGATCCAGTTGGATGGCCTGAGGTACTCTGGCCGTGAAACAGCACAAAGTATTGTAAGGAAACAAATAAATGGAACTGTCACTGGGTAAAGTTAAGTAAAATTGGTTATTCATAATTTCAGAGTTCTGCTGTCCGTTGGACCACTAGAGATCAGAGGAGTGTCCACAAGGGAATTGTTGTTGTTTTGCTGGTGACTGTTGCGAGGGTGACTGACGTTTGGGCGCATGACTCCCGTTGTTACCGTTAGTATTTCAGGGAAGAATTAGGGAGAAGGTAACCTATGCAACTGCTCAGTAAAATGATCCACAATTGTTTGTCTCCTTATTCCAAAGTCAAATTGGTAATGGCAGCACTGATGACACAATACACGCACAAAGATTTGGCAGAAAAGACGATTAGCGTTTTAGGGACACGTTCTCCGCACCACACTTACGAGGGTTGCTTTTGTAGATCCTGCAGAGAAGAAGTCGGTGAAGGAGTGGTCACTGTGATGGTTGAGGCTGTCTTGAAGGGCATGATGGTCACTTCTTTTTATAGTCGATGACTTGCGAAGCTTCGATCCAAGAGACAAAACTCGACGGATATCCTTTCCAATGTACTTTGACTTCTTTGACACTACATTTTCCCACCTTTCGGGTTCTTCGATCGAGGATGCTTTCGATGTCGTACACTTCGTCTTCTTTTTTGGTCACGGGTTGTAACTCGAGCAAGTAGAACGTTCCTTTTAACACCACCCCGTTCATGTCTTCAAATATATAGACGGTAATATGACGGCCACGCACTCGCACAGTGACAAGAAACAATTCGGTGGTCCAGTTGGGTAAGTAACCTTTGTTGAAAGTGCGTTTGGTTTTGCCAATGCGCACTTAATCTCCCGTAGTCAACACTCCACCTTTCTTGGGGACAGTCACAGTCGGGAACGTACCAAACAGGCGCTCGAAGACGGTCACCTCGTTTTCGGGAGTAACTTCTTGGGGGGGGGGCACATCCGATGCTCCGATGTTAAGATTGGTTGTACGCTTTGACGAGGTGCGGTAAGACGTCGATGTACTTGAGAGTGTATTGATGCGTACATTATTTCCACATGCGTTCTTTTAAGGTGCGTTCAAAACGGTCCAAAATGCTGGCTTTGGTTTCTAGATTCTCGGTGGTGAGAAAATGAATGTCTCGTTTCTTTAATTCTCTTTGGAAAGCTTGGTTCAGAAATTCAGTGCCTTTCCCGGTTTGTCATCGAAGAGGGTGACGACCGCTTTGTTTCAACACCAGTTTTAGGGCTCGCACTAGCTCATTGCTCGATTTGGAAGTCAATGGCACGATCCAGGCGAATTTGGAAAAGACGTCGATGACACAAAACAAATTTTTCAAGCCACGATTGTAGGTGGCCAAATGAGAGACATCGGCTAGATCGATTTGCCATGATCGATACCCTCCACTCGGTACGATTTCTGGAAAATTTTCGTCGAATGGGTTTGTGTAAGGTGTACGTGGCTTTTTCTTGTAACCATAGTTACACTTGAGGTAAACGGACACTTCAGTCGGATTTTAGCAGCACGATACAATTTCTGAACTCCTCCGTATCCCGCTGGATGGGGATGGATCATAGTAAATGCTGACAGAAATTCTGCATCAAGACATTATTTTTAATAAGTCACGCACTCTTCACGGATGCTACTGCTTTCTTCCTGTGATATTTTCTTGGATTGTAATGATTAGCATGTCAGACGAGCAATATGTGTAGAGGAGGATGTCTGAACATGGATAATCAGTTCACCTTCCATTTCTCTTCTGAGGAAGAAGGGGTTGCTATTTTTTTTTTAATCCAACCAATTCTGGATGTTGCTGGTGTTAACTTGGGTACTTTTTCTGGTGTAGGTTGAAACTCTCCTCCATTGTCTGTCCTTTTCACTGGGAGTGATGGTGGTGGTGGGTCTTAAAATCATTCAGATTCGGTTGAGCTGTTTCGCCTAAAACTTTCTGGTGAAGAGTTGAAGTCGATGCAACACTTGACCGTACCGTTGTGTTTTTTCCGTTTCTGACAAATCGCAGTGATCCATCAACAATTGCATGAAATTCGTCTTGTAACTGGGACATCTCGGTCACATGAGGATTGGGAGGTAAAAGTGTGGTCCGTTGTTCTTTCAATCGATGGAATTTCATCCATCGTTTGTAATGCACTAAAGTCAGTTTTCGCCCTTCCATTTGATTCCAAAGGTCGCGTCTGAGATTTTTTCACTCCAGAGGTCCCTTTTATCTTTTTGATCCTTTTATCCTTGAGCCATTTGTGAAGCAGTAGCTCCATCGAGTCCTGTAATCAGTGGTGATAACGTGGCTTTTAGTATGGGCTCTAACAACAGGTGCACAAATCCTCCGAGTTCTACCAACATCATTTTCTTTTGATGGATGGGTATTTTCTTTTGGACCATTTGGCGAAGAAGGTGTCGATGCCGATGCTTAGCTAAGCATTCTTTCTGATGATGAAACAAAGTTATCGTTCTTTTCAAGACATTCAGACAACATTTGCACACGGTATCGATGACGTCTTTGGAGGTTGTTTGAATTATTTGTTTTCTCATTGAATGGAGGGGCTTTGGACATGACGTACAACACGCCCCAATGCTTGGCTAAACGAGGAGGCCGTCCTTTCCTTTTCTTTCCTTTGGGGGGAGAAGAGGTATGGCTTATGGGGGGTGACATCTTTGTTTGTTCCGGAACACACACAAAAAACACACTGACGTCGATGACTTCGCACAGGCCCTTTTATCGTATTTTTGGAGCAGGTCGAAGGGTTTGTAACCAGTCTTTTTGACAAACTCTTTGACTATCGCTTCGTCAAAACTGTGACGACCTTTTAGTCCATATCGCCAAACAATGCTCCCCTTTGGTTGCTCCTCTCTTTTTTTTGGACGACTTTGTCTTTTCTAGGGTAGAGGTCGATGCTTGGCTATGCGTATTTTTGGATGCGGGGTCAAACGAGGAGACTGTCCTTTTCTTTTTCCTTCTCCTCTTTGGACAGGAAAACGACGATGGTGGTGGTGTGCACTTTTTTTAGGGGACATCCTTTTGGTTCAGGAGCAAAAAATACACTGAATTCCATTGTTTGGCATGCGTCCTTTTAACTTATTTTTGGGGGATGTAGTTTTGGATAACGTTTGGTAGACAAGACTGTTTGAGCATATGTTCTACCATTCCAGTTCCAAAAAATCCTCCTCTTTGGTTGCTCTTCTATTTCTTTGGATGATGGGGTCTTTTCTGGGGTAGACGTCGATGCTTGGTTAAGCGTTTTCTCGGATGCGGGGTCAAACGACGAGACTGTCCTTTTCTTTTTCGTTTTCCTTTTTTGACAGGAGAACGACGATGGTGGTGGTGTGCACTTCTTTTAGGTGACATCTTTTGGCGTTCACGGGCACATGAACTCTGATACATTTCATTTGCTCCAGGTCTTTTTTAAAATGGAATGTGTCGCCACTGATTGTCTCTACGTCGTATTAGCTTTATGACAGGCATCACTCGTCTGGAGGTGTTGGCAACGGACCAAATTGGGACAGTTCTACCTTGGATAAATCCAGTAAACTCTGAAACATCTCTCTTAGACTTTGATTTTGGGGGAGGATACTTTGCTAGAAACTGCCACAGCAGCTAAAGAGGTTGAGGGTGTCACAGCTAGAGGAGACGTTCCTGGAGACACGGATTTCCATTTTTTCATCAAATGGGGAAGAACGGTATTCAAATTGGGTTTAGCAAGCATCACTAGCAATGGGAAAGTAGAAGAACCTGAAACTACTGGAGACGCGGTCACCGTTGCTACAGGTCGTGGTTTGGAGATGAAGGTTGCGCCCTGGCCGATGTGCCTCTCTTGCGAGAAGAAGCTGTTTTCTGGAGTCTTTTCTGTGGACTTTTTTTCTTTTTCTGGGGCTGTGACCTGGTCTTGACACCACTGCTCTTTTTCTTCTGGTTACGTTTGGGTCGGGGAGTGGCTTTTTTCTTTGGGATGACTTTTGGGGTTTTGGGATCCCATTTTAAAGGGAGCTGATGATGACACCTCCTAGTGAACCGCTACCTCAAAGGTTTCAAAATGATTTGCTTTTTGGTTTGAGTGTCGATGCGGGGATCTGCCAGTTGCGTCAAGGCTACATTGTTTCTCTAAAAAAAGCGTTTAGTTTGATGTGGGAAGTGAATGATGTCTTGCAGTAATTGACGTGCTGTCACCGCAAACCATCGTAAGACTTCTCTGAGACTGCCTCTAAGACACGAGCACATATTTGTGAATTGTTTTCGCGACTGATGCCGTACAATACACGAATCAGTTTGAGGGGAAGATGAGACTGAAGGGACGTCATGTTGACGATGTGTGAGACAGACCAAAAGAGTCCGAGGGTTTTATATGTTTTTTTAAGTCGAGGGGGGATGTGTATACGACAGGCCCACCGTCTTGGCACCAGTGGTGAAACAGATGGGTACAAAATCTCAAATAATCGGGGGTAGTGGGTTTTAAATCTACGACTAAATAGGCGTAAGAGGTTTGAGTGGCATCGTCGTACGCATCTGTCAGCCAAGGAGTTCCTAACTGTTTGGCTAACACTTGCACTTGCGATTTATCCCTAAGGCTTTCAAACAAGACCACGTAATGAGACTGATGGTGTGATGTGCTTTATTTTGTTGAAACACATTTTGGGTGATCTAAATGACACTGGCATTACGATGATGCCTTTTGCGCGTAAACTACAGTATAATTTCTTCTTCGTCTTCTCCTAACATGTCGTCGAAGATGACCAGATGAGTTTGACTGGGAATACCTTCCACAAACATGATGGAATCGCCTTGACTTTATCGCAGGAGGCTTTACGCCGATTGCCACTCTGTGTAACACCTAACGAAATTTGTGGTGGACGATCGATCAAATGATGTTTATGTTCGATCAAACGTTGACAAATCCGGTTTTGCCTGAACCGCTCAGTCCAGCAATTAACATGTTAAAGGGATGACGAAGATACAAGGCCTCCCAACTAGCACGATCTAAGTTTTCGTTGATGAGTTTGAAAGTGGTGGAAGAGGGAGCAGAGACAGTAGAAGTAGCCATAGTGCAGGGAATGTCACTTTTGAAACGAAGACAGACACGACAAGAGTTTCAATACTTTCTTCAGGACACATTCATTTCAAAACATTTTTAAAATTGAACACGACAAACAAAAATACATAAAAGCCAAATGGTTAAGTACAACGATAAAATACACGATCAAAGTGGAATATAAACAAGTTACTGCACAACACTTTTGGTGACGAATGTGTGGTACCCTAGGGACAGTTTGTAATGTTCTTAGAGGCTCTACACTTGGCACAGTCACAAAGGGGTCCTCCCGGAATGACCTTTCGGGGATGTCCTTGTCAATGATGGTCCTGTCCTGAATGGAGTGGTTTTCCTCGGTGTTGGGTACTTCTTCTGATACTGTGGCTAACACAAGTTTAAAAGTAACATTTTTCACTGAACATTTGAATTTATGATCACAAATCTTGGGCATAGTTTTCCGCGTCTTTTGTCCGAGCCTCCAAACCCAAACTTTTCCAGCCACGTACATGTTTCCAGTGAGGGTGTAAGTCACAAGCTACACACATATCTTCGTAAACATCTTCAGCGACTAAAAGTTGAGGAATCTTTATTCTGGTAGAGGTCGAGAAGTATCGAGATGAAAGTGCAAGGCTTTGAACAGAACGAGTCTCTCGTGTACATTCAAAGTTACCACCCTCGTGTTTTTGGTGGTACCTCAAGTACAGATCGTAAAGAGCCCACAAGGAATCAGCTGGTAAACGAAATCCAAAACAGAATGTCACTAAGACACACACCACACGACGACCCAAATTCATTGGATACAGTTCTCGTAAAAAGTGTTGGTAATCTGCCACAGTCTGAATACTGTCATTAATTTCTTTCCGCAGCAATTCTTGTACCACTAATGATAAAGGTCGTGGCAAGGTAGCAAGTTTTTATACCTCTTTTTGTAGGAGGTAATAAGTGTACATTTTGCCCAGAACTGATCGTACTCCGTCGACGTAGCCAAATAGTTATTCACTAGTTCACAAACCACACAGAATTTTCCTCTACGGACAAAATTTGATCGCGCAAAAGATTTTGGTAATCCTTCCTGTGGAAGTCATTGTATCATGGATACTATGTACGTAGAATCATTAGCAACCAAAGTCTTCTGACCATTGGGTAGTTGATAAATGTATGACCATTGGAACGCTTTCAAATGAATCCGTACTCTTATAGCATTCAGGTACCAACAGTTCCAACATTGGTGACGTAATGGATGCAATTGTTCTTTGCCTTTGACTTGTATTTTGACAATCTATCGGTAAATGCGTTCTCTCAACTCCACAGGCAAACAACGAGTGCTCTCTTGTAAAGTATCCATCAAGAGATTACTGAGGTCGTCCCACTAAAGGTAGGTAGTGACAGTGCGAAGACCATCGATCATGTTCCAGGTAAGCGGAATCTTTCTCTTCCCACTCGTGAAGTTACACACCGCAACAATGCACTTGACTTTATCACATTCGCCCAAGTAGATAAATCCAGCTCTGGCTACGTCTTAGGGGGTAGGTCCTTCCAGATATTTAGGCCATTTTCCTTGGAAGGTTTGGAATCGACTTTCAAAGTCTCAGCGTTCAGACAAAAGCACAGGGTACGAATATTCTTCTTTCACGTGCTCATTTCGATAAGGGTACGGTGAAACCCGCAGTAGTTTGCTAAGACATGGATGATATCCGTAGCGTGGTATACGCATGGTTTCACGTGGAGGATGACATTGACCATGAAAACCAGTAAAGAGTCCACGATAAGGATTGGCATCGTTTTCACATCCGTCAGGTTTGACACACACAGCATCACTTTCCATGGTAGGTATTATAGTAGTAGTAGTCATAGCAAATTTCCCACGATGTGGTACTGAATCGCTGAGGTCACAGTATACGGTATCCCTGCAATCGCAAGGCACAGCATCGAACTACACTTCAGAATACAGAACTTGAATGGTGTCTGTTTGTTAGGATTCATCCCTCTCGCCTGGCAATGGTAGTCACAATGAACTATCGGTCTTGGGCGTTTTCCCTTTTTATATGCTGACCATTTCGACGTCTCCGTACGATAAAGTGAAGTGGTTGGGAAGTCGCACTCGCTTCTGGTACACGATTTGATACACTTTTTCCAAAGGCCGACTGACGATTTGGTGTGTGGCGAAACGTACAATCTTGTGAGGTTGGTAGGTGGTCACTTTAAAATCTTGATCCTCTCTAGACTGCAAGGCTTCTTTCAATACCCAAAACCTCACCAGTTGACTGGTGCGTCAAGTGTAAGTCAATCCTTTCACTTTACACTCGGTGTGCACTACTCCTTGTTGGTCCCGGTGTTCGTAGCCGTAATTTTTTGGACCGCCACTAGCAAAACTTAGAATCTTGTCGTCGGGTGCTCGTCCGTCTAGGCTACTAAAGGGACTCCTTCGATGTCAGTGTGTCTGTGACGCAGGCGATCGATGTAGATGCAACTGTCCGTGTGAAAATACAGCACACGATGTCCTAATTGGTGTAACGCATCGTACAATTTAAAGCTAGCATGGGCTGTCACGTAGGTTGCAATGATGACATTTCCAAATTCGTTGGCATGTACAAAGTTCAGTTCGTCTTCGTAATTGACTAAGATCAAGTCCTCACGAATGACGTCCACGTGTTTCATGTATTTGGTTTTGTCGTGAATCATCTGGAAGAAGCGCGAGGTTCTGTCAAATACTACGTCTTGGGTAAACAGGGCCATTGTGCCATTTTGCCCCACAAGCAATTTAACATCACTTTGGCAAACAATCGCCCTCCTACGATTTTCTCGATGTGGTCTAAAGTGATGCCTTCCTGCTCCAAGTATTTCTCCTTGAATTTCTTTTGGTCTTCTGGAGTGTGACACCAGGAAGGATAGTCAATGGCGTCTTCATTCAGTTTCAAAAGGGCATCCACGTAGTCTTCGGAAATGCCTTTCTAAGTCTCACCCACGTTCCTGTCAAGGCGCTTTCTTCCTGGGTTTGCTGACAATGTTGCTCTGGGCTGCACGTTTCGGCACAAGTACGGCACAAGGGAAACATCTGTTTTACCTGGCAATGGTGAGGTAAAACTGGATGGTACAAGTCCATGGGAGGCAAGGCTTTACATTTATTGAATCCTTCGTATTGTCGAATGTTGTCCAGGTCGTTGTGTTCCGCGTGTCCTGCGGGAAAGTGATAATATTTGCACACGTAAGAATACAGCGAACACACGTCCAAGTATTTGATTTCTTCTTCATTTTCCTCGTCGGTGTGGTACAGCAAACAGGTGGCATTCATCCGTCCTCCGTACAAACTGCACCGTGGGTTCAGAGGGTCCACCAGCTTGTAACTTTCCACGATTCGTTTAAACTGGGGATCGGTTTTCAAACGGTGATTGTACTCGTGTTCCCACATTTCCACCTCTTGGTATCCTTGCTGTTCTAACTTTAAGCGCCGCTGACAAGTAGCCTCGTACAAGTCTTCCATGGTACGTTGTAAAAATTCATTTTTAGTATCACGTTGATGGTAGCAGATCGGACATCTGTAAAATAAGCAACCGTTAAACCCGTACACAATCTTAGGGTTTTCTAAGTCCCAGCCATCCACCGAATACGTTCAGATGGTCTTTTCACCTCCTCCGTTTCTGGCATATTGGATCCATTTGTCTTCCTTGTAGTACAAGTACTGTAGCCAGCGTAGGACTTTGACCGAGTATTGACATTTGACAAAGTTAGTCGTTTGAGGGCTGATGACAGCCAGGGTCTTCTCGGGCATAAATCGTTGGCAGTACACTAAGCAACACGCTTTGGCAATGGTGCAGGCTTTTTTCAAAGGAACGATACCTCCGTGTTCCATGAACAATTCTCGAAATTTTCAAAAGCATCGCCGTAAAATATCCACGTCGGAACGACAATACTTTAACATTTCTTCCTGAAAGTAGAAGGTGTTCGAATGTGGTACCAAGCGTAGAAAGCTTCTCCTTGTTTGGTGCTCATGTTGTCGGGGTCGTAGTAGTGAGCATCAGGCAAATGAGGCAGAACGGAGTGTTGAATGGCTTCGGTATTGAAAAAGTGTGGAAAATAGCCTTTGGCCATTTCAAATGTTTTTGGCATTCGACTCAAAGGCGTGGCCAATTAACTTATCGAATATTTAAACTTCACTTGTCCCACTTGCATGGAGATGATTTTGGCTCCGTTCAAGGCGACTTTAGGGTGTTCGGTACTTTGTTCCGTATGTTATTTCGAAGAAACTGCCATCGTATCCGGAGAAATTGTGAGCCATCACCATATCATAGCGATTGCAATCTCAGTAAAGTTCGATGTCCTCTTCGCTCCACGTCTTGTCGATAGGGTCTAAGATCCATTGGGCAAAATCGGTCAGCGTGTTAGGTCCCCGAAAGATATTTTCACGTCCTCCAGGAATCTTGCTACAGTGGGGGCAATGGCAAAAGATAGGTTCTTGGATACACCTCTTGCATGCTCGGTGAGCCACGCAAAAATTAGGAATGTGAATTCCAGTCTCTTGCATGCATTCGAAATCGAAAGGGATGAAATTCCCTTTCTTCCTCTGGTCATTTTCTTCCTCCACCAGTTGGGGTTGGTATTTTGAATGTAGCATTCGTGTTCCAAATCCATGATTTGGTGACAAATATGACATCGGTTTTTTGCTGGACATAGGAATACCTTGGCACTATTCGTACGTATTACGTTTCAACAAGCAGAACAACAATTAAGGAGATGACAAGCACTTTTCTGCTGTGAAGCTTGCGTCTTCAGATGTTGTTGGTAACAGGTAGGGCTGACAAAATTGCACTGACAAGCTGAGCAATGCACTAGATTTTATCCTTCGTCAAGGCAGGGTTTAGAGGCCAAACATCCTGAGCATTTCGATCCACAATGCTTGTGTTGCTCTCGATTGTTATAGCCATAGTCACATTTCTCACAATAATAACTGTATCCCAGGAATCCGGTGATACTGGTAATGGCATCAAAATGTTCATCGTGATGATAGACGTGAATGTATTTTCCGTCTTTGAAATTTTTGCCTCGAAACGACCGAAGTCCACGCACTTCTTGAGGGTGCACTTTCAACGTGAAGCGTCTTGCAATGATTGCCTTTCAGGAATACCACAGGGTGTGTTTTAGATATCCCCCCTTGCTGTAACAGAACTTCTGCTTCTCTTCGTTGTTTGGCTCTATCCGATTGTCAAATAGTTTGCCAGGCTCTTTTCCATTCTACCGTGTCGTTCTTGTCGGCATACGTTCGTCCCACCACTATGGCCCTGGCTAAACACATTTTGTCTTGAGGATTCTTAATACAGACGAGGCTATGCTTGATGCTACGAAGGTTGTCTACCAATAAAGGGTTAGTGTCTTCCTCAAAGTATTCATTTCACTATCAGTCCCGCCGGAAAGATGCAAGAGCCAACACAAATCGAACATCTGATCAGAGCTTTGCCAAGTGTCATACGAAGGTTTTCTTTACAGAAGCCGACGAACTACTTACCCGCCTTACGAGATAAAAGTAAGATACTTGCTATATCTGTCAGAAGAAAAGGCATTGCTCTTCATAACCTCCACAACGTCAAAGCAAGACAAGCGTCAAAAGAGACAAAGTCAAGATATCTGTTATCATTGTCAAGAGAAATAACATTGATCTTCATACTGCCCTAAGAAATAACAGGAGCAGAAGCGAAAGAGGGGTTTCGAACAAGAAGAGGTACTCTCCGAAAAGGAAGAACCCAGACACGTCCAGAAAGAGAAGAAAAGAAGACGAGAAAAAAGTGAGGAAGAAGGGGAAAAACCTGAGAGAGTGAAGAAATTCACAAAAAGTAGAGTCATCTACCCTCCTATCGTCGATTCTGTTCAACCCGGACTATCCCATGTATGTCAGATCATCATGGGCAATTACCCAGATGACTGATACAGTCCTTTGGAAGCGAAGAATCTATGTGGAGAGGCAAGGCTGTCTGAAGAGAGCCTTAATCTACGGCCCAGAGGGTAGACTAAGTTTGAGGAAGAGAAGACGATCCGTGCGATGCCCTCTATGTCAACTGAATGATATTAACAAAACGAACCAAACGCCCTTTTCAGGGTCACTCCATTGCCTCGAAAAGATATCTATTCTCTCTTGCCTAAAAAATGTTTTAGTCGATTTTTTATGTGATAGATTTATGTTCATAAATCTATGTTTGTGTCATATGTTTATGTCTCTGTCTGTGTCTCTATCCCTGTCTCTAACCACGTCTCTATGTCTTTGTCTGTATTTGCCCTAGAATAACGCGTATTTAGGTCATCCCCTTGCCACACTGATCCGCCCGATTGAGGTCAGCCACTTGCAACATTGTTGCCAGTGTTCAGTACCGTGACATAAATTCCCATTGACCCTAGACAGGCCCATGTTAAAATCCCATTTGACCCCATAGTGCAAACGACCAAATTTAACATAGAAGTCTACCAGACCCTATAAACTTTGACCCCATAGTGCTAGCAACCAAATTTAACTTTAGACCATCTGTGACCCTATATTGCCCCACTCACTACTTACATGTTCCTTTTTTTATTTGGCAGGGGTGAGTATACATACGTATTTGCAGAATAATGCATTAGATTGATTCTATAGCTTTTGGTCTTTTAACAAATAAAGCTCTTATGAAAAAAAGCACAAAGTCATATATATGTAACTCGTGGTCACATCGACTGCTAGCATATTTTAGATTACAAAATTAGCCATTTTGACAACATGATACCAATATTGACCACATAATTAATGAATATAGACGGGGAAAATCCCTATGTTTAACAAATGTCTATAACACAAACTGCTCCATTTGTAAATATGTTGTACATTATCATTAAAAGCATAAATATGGCAAATGATGATTAGAAAAATATAAAAGAATCTAACAAAGGCGACGAACTTCGTTGTATCGTTTCCGGTGAACGGTTGCCAATTATTGTTACATTTTAAAAATCTTTATAATGCGTGGTGAACTTTCAACGATCCGTACTGTGAAATAACCAATACATCGGACTTCTCCAATAATAAATGATGAAATAAATGTAGTATATTTGTACCTTTTTCTGTTTATAAGAGATACAAGTCCATAGTCAACTTTTCCTCAGAAATAAATAGCAGGTACCGAATGTAAATGTTCACCTATCAAAGTAACATATCCATAATCGAGTATTGATCTCTAATTTGTGAAGGTAGATTTCTGTGTAAATACTTATAGCAGATCAATGATTTATGTAACATAATGAAATATTAAAAGTACATGTGTATTTCAGCTTTCAAGGAGAACGAAAACTGTACAAATGTATCATTTAAAGTTTTGAAGATAGTGTTCCCTGTCTTCAAAAATAAAAGATAAATATGTCAAATGTGAACGAAAATGTAATTTCTCCTTTGATCAAATAAAAGCATTGTGGAGTTATAGTTACTCAACCATCACTAATTGTTTCCTTCCAACCCTAATATAACACAAGCTCGGAAAAAAGTGTAATAAAGTAAACAACCCAAGGTACATTATTACTACGATCGAAGTTAAATTGACGATACGAACGACGTGTGTTGTCTAGTGAGTATTTCATTTAATCAGTCTCGTCAAAAAGATAAAAACTGGTACCTACCTAACTTAATCTTTTAATGAATGTAACCAGAACCACACATACCGTTTTAGTTTGCCTTATAGGCCCATTAACCTTTAAGATACTTATTAAAACTACATTAAACCTCATCTCTCGAGTGTATTTCCATTGCTTTGAAGGATATAATTGTCATCAATACTGAAATTTATTCCCATTGAAATACTTACTTCCGAACAATTTACCAAATTTCTCTGACTCTCCACAAACATGAAAATACTTCTTTTTCTGGACGATTATTTAAGGATGTTGCTAAATATCCCACGGGCATCCTAACATCTGTTAATATAAGCGAGAGCATCATGAGACAAACAAAAATGACATTATTTTGCACGTTAAGCTAATCAGATATTAGGACTAGTCCCAGAATAAATGTATATCACATGGTGAACCCACTATCCATATTTACCAGACTCAATCTAGCCCTCAAAGCTTGTCAACAAACTTGTCTGCAATCCTATAAAGAGCTGCGTATTCATTATTTGTCGCCAGATTTTAAATCCAGATTTTCCTTCTGGTATCCCTTTGATGTACCAAACATTATTAAACATCTAAACAATGAAACTGCTTTCTTTTTTGCTGTGTCACTTCAGTGTGTCTGACAAAATTAGGTATTCTCTGCCAGACAATGAGAAATGATATGTTGAAAGGCAGAAAAGAGTGAGAGGTCAACGCTTTTAAATTCATAAAAGAGGTGTTTTTTTCTTGCTTTGCAAGTTGAATAGTGATACTAAATACTCTATTTTATGAAACTAGCAAAGACTCCCTATGTTGAATCGGAAGAAAACAAACGTATCGCATATTCTTGTTAAGAGTATTTACGACTCTATGGTCACAAACTAAGCAACAGAAGAAAACAAAATCAACTTTCGTAAAACTTACCTAACAATTTAATTATCATAGTTAGAAATGAAAATGTGAGAAGAACTTACAATATTATGAAGTAAATCCAAACTAGTCCTTATAAATGTTTATGAAAGTCCTAAATGAATGAAAAGTTCCTTCTAAATTTAAAAACCGGAGATGTACTGGTCCTCCAAGAACCGTGACATTGTTAAGATGGCGTTGTCTAAAATTCCTTCGAATAATTTATGACTGTTCCAGAATAATATTATAGTCCAAAAAGGAACAATTTCAATTTCCACTCAACAGTCCAAACAAATGTTTTTCCTCTCGAATAATATTTAAGTACAACATGAAACACGTCTGCAGACCTACAGTAGGCACATTATAAGTGTAAGTGACTACAAAATCGGAATGTAACTGATTGCTCAATTCCTTCCATATATAAACCGTATATTGCGACTGTTTGCGCCATAGAGACCACATTACAGAGTACACTACTCAGTCTGCGTCGCTTTGGCCTATTCATGCGAGCTACCCCAACAATTAATGGGAAGTTACATCCATAAGCGCCATTTAAGTCTTATTATTAAGATTGTTATTAATAATTGTCGACACATAAATAAACATCTATTTATAGATCTTAAGCAACTACTACGATCTTAAGATACTTGGGTCACGTAAGCAGACCTAACTAAATATATTCTGTAAACATTACAGCCATTAACAAATATTATAGCAAGTAGATAAAATCATGTACCTGGAGTTACGAAAAAAAATAGATTTTAGATAGCAACAGGTATTAGATGGTAATCGTGATTATCTCTAAGTTCGGTAATTAGATGGTAATCTTGATTATCTCTAAGTTCGGTAACTGTTACCGAACATACGCTTTTAATTCTCATGAAATGTTGATA